>JAGVSM010001144.1:0-45376 GCA_022494885.1 Micrasema longulum | reverse complement strand
TTAGCAATAACCCGCCAACTTGGCGGCCATCTTGACGCCTTTTGAAGTCGCCGGGAAAATAAGCACTTGACCTGTAACAAAACAACATGGCGGCGAACGCTAAACGCCATAAAACCAACTGACATATTGCGTTTAAAATATTATTTACACCTACACAATTTATAATTAAGTTTTTCAAGTTTGTTTGCTGATGATGCCGAGCTTCTTGCTAACAACAAAGAGGAACTGCAATTCTTGGTAACAAAGGTTTACGATGTATGCGAGGGAAGCGATTTGCTGATGAATGTCAATAAATGTGATTGATTTTTGAAATACATGAAAGTATGACTAACTGTGAAATCACTGTGAATGGAGTTATATTAAAACAGGTAGAGTAATTTGTGTATCTGGGAAGGAAGTTTATCATTAAGGATGTTAAGATCGATGGCCTGTACTTGATTGACCTCAGATTCACAGATTACAAAGTGGTCATAAGTAAAGACATGTAAAAACTAGGCGAAATGATTATAGAACTACATGAGGATTGGTTAAGAAATTAATAATCATAAAACAAAGATTATGAGTCTAACAAAGAAAGATATTTTCATTAACAATAATAAAATCGAAGTGGCTGATGAATTCATATATCTAGGACACAAAGTCAAACTTGGTAAATATAACCAGACAGCGGAGTTACCAAGAAGAATAGGGCTAAGTTGGGCTGCTTTTGACAAAATAAAATAGATTGTTGAAAATAAACAAGTCCCTGTATGCTTAAAAAGACAATTCTATGAATCGTGTAAATTGCCGGATACGACATACGGACTTAGAAACCATGTCTGTAATACGAAAGAGTGGCCAGAAACTAAAATGCACGCAACGATCCACGGAAAGACAGATGCTCGGTGTATGTCTAAGAGACAGAATAAGAAATGTAGAAATAAGGCGCCGAACCGGATTCGTGGATATCATGGATCGTGCAGCAAAATTAAAATGACAGTGCGCGGGACACTTGGCGAGGCAAAATGATGGCAGCTGGACACCCAGAATAATAAAGTGGAGACGATGGGCAAGCAAAAGAAGGAGGGCCACAGAAAAGATGGGTCGATGAAATTGCCTCAATAGACTGTAAAACATGGACGATGAAAGCGGGTGACAGGAAGGAATGGAGACGTTCGGAAGAGGGCTTTGTTCAGCAGTGGAGAGAATAAGGCTGAAGAATTTCATCTAAGTACTGAAATTTCATTGTTCCGGACTGGCTTGTAATGTAAGACTGATCACCTTACAAATGCCAGCGTTAAATAACAGACATCGGGCTTGAGAAAGAGACTGTCGACCATAAACGGTTAACTTCGGCTAACAGAGCGACGTCTTTGTCATTCATCCTTGTCGACTTATGCGACAAAGAAGACGCTCCTGTACCTTCCATGTAACAAAAGTGATACGGATACGCTGGAAAATTGGCTTACGAATGCACTATGCACCTTAAGGTGCAGATAGGGATGATGATGACGAATGATTTACTACAATCAGTTTAGAAGCCATTTATATAAACAATAATTATGATCGTAATTTGAAATTGGCTTTTAATAATGAATGAATTAAAACAAATACATAATAAATTTGTCAGTACCGGTCTGTGTTATACTCTATACGAGAATAATGCATGAAGTAGGTATTTAATACGGATAGAACTCATTAGGCAACATAACACGTAATGACAGATGCGTCGGTAATGGCAGGTTGGCATGTTTCTAATAATCGGGGGTGAATTTTACCCTAGTATTTACGTAACAGGGTTGCTAATGCATCAAAAATATATTTTAACTTATGATGTACATATCTAGAAGTGACCGACCGAATTTTTTTTTAGTCGAAACCTAAACTTATTTCAATAAGCTAAAATTCCCTTCGAAACTACAAAAATTAGGCGTTTTTATTGCTACACCTTGTGAGTTTATCAAAATAAGTGTTAAATAAAAACCATGAAAATAAAAGCCAGAGATTTAATTTTTGCGACTTAAATGGGGAAATATCACATACTACGAATACCGATAAAAATATATTAAATGGATTTAGAATAATTTATTGTATTTTCAAAATCAATATGGATATTGTGGAGAAATTTTTTAATACATATTTTTTTTAAAATACGTTTCTAGAAAAACGCGACGTGTTTGGCCTCGATAGTTGTGACATCAAGATTCGTGACAATGTTCCAAACAAATTTGAATGGTCAGGAACAAATAAACATGAATCGTGACGTATTAGGGGCGTGGCCAATGGAATTGCCGTTTTTGCGGGAAATCGAAATTACAAATTAAAATATTTTTTTTTGTATTTCATAGACCTTTATTAAGTACTTTAAAAATGGAAATAAAACATATATAAATTTCCCAATAACAAAATTAAAACATTTACTTTATTGGTTGGAAGAAATTGCCATTAGACAATAAGCCCGCCAATGTACAATTAACATTATGTACAAAAGTAAATTAAAATAAATTAGTAAATTTATTCATTATATGCATTTTCAAAATACTTAATGCTTTAAGTGATGTCCCATCTCTGTTGCGATCAATTTCTTTTCATGTTCCCAACCGTGTCACCAGAAGTCAAAATCTGCTATTTATTAAATCTCCTAAGAGCAACTTTGGTTTTTATGCCCCGATGTCCAGAATGTGTAGATTAGTCAATTCGGCACACGACTTGGAATTCTTTGGGATAAATCTTTCGGCTTTTCGAAGACCTCTTCGCGACTAAAGCAGCGTGGGATGAAGTTGGATTGACATGATTTAGCTCGAGTCTTACGTCTTAGGTTTTTATAAATATATTGTATACCAATATTGTATTGCCCTTGTTTGTCTTTGCTACATAGTTTTATGTTATTTTTGTTCAGTTTCTTGTATTTATGTTTCTTCATGTAACTGTTGTAATTGGCTTGGGCCGTATAAATAAATTAATTTAATTTTGAGACACAATTTTAAATTTGGAACAAAATGGTCAAAATTGAAGTTGACACCAGATAATAAAATAAATCATTTTTTTCTATTGTGACTCAGTCCATTCACTTAAACTACGATATGAACAAAAAAATCGACAACAGAGTTTCTATCGATTTCAATAATTCGTCATCAAAAAAATAGTGACCCCACAGTCTATAAAAACTCCGGCTATTGAATAACACGCGATATTAAAGCTAGTAATTCAAAACATGCATCCTTTTAAGCTGTCAAAAATAACCAGACAACTCATGAAAATGTCTGAAGATACGATCTATCGGGGACCGCGTCACACCGCGTCACACGTCACACTCCGCGCGCCACACATGGCGTCAAATTTTTAGATTTGATAGTCACATCCACATTTTTATGACGCGCCTGTAAATATTTAACATCTTCGCCATAAAAAGCGCATTTCTATCAATCGCCGTCGTGTGGAAGGGGCTGTTATCCACCCCTCCTTATAAAAGTGCTTAAAATTTTCGTGCGAAATATATTCATATGTAGCCTGATAAATGAAATAATTCAGCATGTAGATTAAATAATTTTGTTGTTCGTGTACTCAAAATTTGATGCAAATTTTTGCTAATGCTGGGACAGCTGGGATGTGCAATAGGATGGCTGATATTTTTTTTCTGAATTTTGAAATGAAAGAGGCCTAAAAAGTTGCGATTCGGATTACTCAGAATGCAAAAAAATATTTTTAAAAACATTCTGTACCAGTTTTGGCCCTCAACCAGACCTTGAAGTTTTCGAAAAAGTCGATTTTTTGCGCTAAACCGGCTGTCATTTCTTTTTTAAGTAAGAATATCAGTCCAATATAATAACAGTATAACAGTAATACATGTACCAAAAATATAACAAATAAAATATACAGAGAATAAAACCAATGATAGATTTCCACAGAAATACATTAAATACACGTACAATACATACTAGTGTGTTTGTGTGAGTGTAAGTGAGTGAGAGGGTGGGTGAGTGGGTGTTATATTGGAATGAGGGTGGACATGTGTGTAAATATTTCCCAAGTGTCAAGTGTCGAAAATATAAATGTACATAAAATATTAAGAATTGGAGATAAAATAAAATAGGACTTTATTATTGAAACTTAAAAAGAAAGTTCAAATTATATTCACGAACAAAACGTGTAAGTGGAGAGTTCAGGGCATAGTTCGTACGAACTGCTGGCACACGAAATAGAGAGCTCGACGTGTGACGGGTGCGGTAGCCGAGGACATTCAATGATAACTCCGACAAAAGAGCCGGACTATCAAGGCGCCCACTAAGTATGTCATGAAGCACCCCCATGTCCAACAGTAGACGGCGATCTTCTAAAGTAAGAAAGTGGTGCTTTTTTTGTTCAAAGCTTGTTATTTTCCAAAACCATCGAATTTCGCGTTATTTTTCGTTTTATCGCGATCGCGAAATTTTCCAGTCTCTAGTCATGGGGTTTAACAGTACGTCAGCGTTTGTAACTGTTCATCTACAATATGTAAAATACTTTCAAAGTTAGATTTAATAATTTAATTACCTACAGCAACCATTTTGAATATCTGCCGGCCACGGAACAATATAACCTTCCATCCTAATTAACATTTCTATTAAAGAGTCGTAAATAGAATGCGTGATAGAATAATTGTATTTATGGCTTACAAGACCATAACACCATCACAAAGTATAATTAATATCCTAACTTTTCCCATAAAATTATACCAGAAGGCTAATATTAACTTATCCAATGGCGGTGTGTATGAGGCATTCCATATTAAGAGCTCTTTTTAGGGAAAAAAAACATGTTTTTTTTTAAGTACCCACACACTTCGTCGCTTCAGTAATTTTTGTACAACAGACCAAAACACAAATCTACAGAAAAAAGAGCTTTAAAGTTTTTTTTTACGGAAAAGGCATAAATAATGACTACAACTTGAGTAAAAATTCGTTAAAAAACCTCTTAAAACTATTTTTTTCATTTAAATTTTATAAATAAAATCATTATTAAATTATTATGAAAATAAAACTTTGTTATCAGTGTTACACAATTTTATTATTTTACAAGAACACAACTATAGTTAACCATCGACGGGAGAGTTTTATATGTTGTGTTCTTGTAAAAGAATAAAATTGTGTAACACTGATAACAAAGTTTTATTTTCATAAAAATTTAAAATGAAGTGTGACGAAGTGAATGCCGATTAAATTTAAAATATAAAGTCTTTATTATTAATGTATTTATTTATTTTACAGAAACAAGCATTCTACAAAGATATAATAACATAAAAAGGTACGACAATGGTTTGAGTATGTCCAAATGCTTGCAGACTGGCTGGATTTTCTCCCTAAGGAGTTGTTTATATTTAAATTTGTTGCAACAGAGAGAAAAAACATTTTTGAGAAGTAAATATGGGAGTCTAGGCATTAACAGGGCTTATGACATGTCATTAGCTGGTTTAAGTGCCGACATTACACACTCTGTAACATTCACCATTCTGCCTATGTTTTAACATTTGTAGATAGGAAGAAATTGCCTTTAGGGTAAATTAATTTTATATGTATATAAAAAAATAAATATATATATAAAAAAATAAATATATACAGAGAGTTGATACCGTACGCGATCTGGGTGTTATTCTTGATAGCAAACTTAAATTTGAGAATCACTTCGATGACATACTGACCCGTGCACATAGAAACCTTGGTTTTGTACTTCGTACATGTCAGGTATTTAAAGATATCGCGTGTATAAAAATGGTCTACTTTGCTCATGTTCGCAGTTTGCTCGAGTATGCCTATTCTGTTTGGTCTCCACAATATGTCACACATAAAGAAAAGTTCGAAAAAATTCAATGGACATTTCTTAGACATCTTAACTGGAGATGCAGGTATACCGATCTCAATTATATGTCTTCCTGCAAAAAACACCACTTGCTTACTTTAGAAGATCGCCGTCTACTGTTGGACATGGGGGTGCTTCATGACATACTTAGTGGACGCCTTGATAGTCCGGCTCTTTTGTCGGAGTTATCATTAAATGTCCCCGGCTACCGCACCCGTCACACGTCGAGCTCTCTATTTCATCTGCCAGCAGTTCGTACGAACTATGCCCAGAACTCTCCACTTATACGTTTTGTTAGTGAATATAATTTGAACTTTCCCCTTATTGATCCATTTGATTGTAAAAAAATAGCATTTAAAATGCGCGTCTTAAAACATACTTTTTTGTCTAATACTTAGTTTCAATAATAAATTCTTATTTTATCTTATCTTATTTATTTTATTTTATTATATTTTATCTCTAATTCTTAATATTTTTAATATATTTGTATTTTCGACACTTGACACTTGTGCAATATTTACATACATGTCCACTCTCATTCTAATATAACACCCACTCACCCACTCTCTCACTCACTTACACTCACACAAACACACTAGTATGTATTGTACGTGTATTTAATGTATTTCTGTGGATATCTGTCATTGGTTTTATTCTCGGTATATTTTATTTGTTGTATTTTTGTTACATATATTACTGTTGATATCCCCAATAAATAAATAAATAAAATAATAATAATAATAAATTCAATATTGATTTTTTTTAAAACAATGAATTTTGGAAAAAAAATCAAGCCTACATGAACATGATCACAATACCAGAAAAAAGTAAAAAAGAGAATCGCATTTAGAAAAAAGCGGCGTTCCGAAATTCCATTTTATATAAGGCAATAAAAAAATATTATGAAATGGCACAAAACATTTATGAAAAAAAAATTATAAAAAATTCGTACAGGATTAAGAAATATGTGCTAAACAACTTATAAATGAAATATATGTCCATTGTTATTATTAGATTACACAAGAATATGTTTATGTGTGCCCCTATTTTAAAATATATATAAATATATATATATATATATGTACATTGCAAAATAAATTACATAAGTGTTGGGCACTGCCAGTTTCGCTTCGATTGACATATTTGTATAAGCAATTACTGTGCTTAGAGCGCCGTTCATTTTGCTGCCCGCATTCACTCCGCTTTCAACATCTTTTTCTACGCTTTCATCTCTTGAAAACATCCTTCACAGATACGCAAATTCTTCAACCCGATCAAGACATTCGTTGTTAATACTTTTATTTAAAACGCTATAATTTAAATTATTCGTGAGAATACCGCGCCATTTACTATAAAAAATATAATTTGCTCTTATGAAGTATGAGTGTCCTTTTTCCAAGGTAAATCAAATCCCTGTCGGCAAACACAAGGTAAAAGTACATGTATAATATTCGTTTACCGCCAGACACCTTAATTAAGTCCTTGCAACACTTTGTTTTTCGTTTTTAGATCCTCTTCAGTAACAGGTAGCAGACCTTTATCATGTGGGTGAGATTCCTCCGGCTGAACCAATTCACCTACTAGGCAACGCCTGAAAACTATTTTCCAATTTTTATACATCTCCTTTTACCAGTTAGTTATTTATTTAACCCTTACGCTGCTACGCAGTTTTTCAAGAATCTAATCAGAAATCTTATTATTAATACATTTTAAAAATATTTTATCGAATACGTTGTTTTCCAAACACACTACTGTTTTAAAAATTAATAGCAATTCCAAGAAAACTCTTCCATTTCATAAATATCTAATTCAAGCCCAGTGGAGTGAGCAAGATAGACAACTCGTGCCGCCCGCAACACATTCTCGTACAGCGGTTGTAAACCCTTTCTTAATCTAAAATAAAAACAAACAAAAATGATCTCGCACAGCAATCTCAAGGCGCATTGTTTTAATAGTTATTATTGGAACGACAGTATTATGATGGTTTTTTTGTTGATTGCGAGGCAAAGTGCCCTTATTATCAAAGCTACCACTTCCATCAATGCATGCTAAACAAAATTTGAGTAAAATATATCTTGGATGATTCATATGAACAAGTGACGTCGTTCAAAGTAGTTGGTTTTTATTAAAATATTTTATACCACTGACGGTTAAGTGCAACAAGCAGTTCCCGAATTCATTTACCCTTTTGGGGATTATGACGTCAGCATCAGTCTAGTTAGAACTTTATGATAGGGATTAACAACAACGATATATCGTTGTTTAGCAGTCTAAGGGTTAATGCGCAAAATACACAATTTTATCATAGAGCACAATTATATATTTTACGTCCCGACTTGTTAGAAATGTCCATGTTAAGTCGGGATTCTTCTTTATATAAATTAAAAACATTTATTAACATATTAAACAAAATACAAAATAATAATAGAAAAATGGAATGCAGAAAAGTTGTATAATAAAACATGGCAATATGTTATTAATAATTCACAGTAATTTTGTAATTCAATTCCGTAATTGATGGATAGTAAAAATAAATAAATAAATAATAATGTTATTCCAACCATGTTATGAGATTTCATCCCTTTCCTCAAAATGTTTTCCCTCTCTGTTGCAACGAATTTCAATATGAATTACTTCCTAGGTAGGAAATCCAACTAAACTACAAGCATTTGGACATACTTAAAACATTGTCATATCAGAATAATATCACATACAACGTTCCGAAACAAGACAAGGACAATCGAGACTAAAAAATCAGGGAATGAAATTATATAGCAAACTACCCGACAAAAATATGCCCATAAAGTTTTAATTCTTTTTTTACTGATAATATTTCATTGATCCCAAACTTTCACAATTTTCTTTCTTTTAAAAAACACGCATTATCCTGGATTCAAACAAAAGATATTTAACACCTTTTTTCTCTGATATATTTTGTTGCCCTTTAATAATAAGGAATATTTTTATGTTTTTTATTTCCCTATTTAATTACCATAAAATAAAAAAGTACATCCTAATCTCTTACATAATATTTTATTTTCTCTTTCTTATATTACATAAAAATGTTATACATGTTTATTTATTATAGGAGCAAAAATTCATTAACATTTCTTGTATACCCACGAACAGGCCATGCATTTGTAAGATTTTTTTGATTACTTTTTTAACTGTTAATATGTATTTCATTGCTATGTAATTATCCTTTTTTTAATACTTTGTTTTACTTTTTATGTATATAGTTAAAAAAAAAAAAAAAAAAATGTAAAAAAAAAGACAAACTTTTCAAAAGATGTAAAAAATATTATTATCAACAACAGAGTATGAATAAAAAAATATATATTAGTTTTGTAAAATGAATATAATAATACGTAAGGGTTAATAAATAATTTTTTTAATTTTTCCAAAAAAAAATACAAACGCAAATAAAAAATATCAAATATAAATTTTTCACCCAGTTTACAAATGAATTTATAGAAGAAATGAGGCCCTAACTTTCATTTTCCGTTATCACCTGCAATTTAATAATACAGGTTTAACGATACAGTGCTCTATGCACCACTGAGAGCGGAATGGGGTTGATGATATTGTTATAAATATCAATACAACATAAACTTCCTAGGAGGTAAAATCCAGTACTTGTCTTCAAACATTTATACACATTCAAAACGTTGTTAATAAATCATATTTTTTCTAACGCTAATAACCCCTTAGCACACGTGCATCCCAGCGCATTCTGGTTGCTCACGAAAATTCGTTTAATTAATTTAATTACAGGCTCGAAAGGGTTGAACCATAGGTGGTCGATAAGGAATCATAAATCTAATTTATTATCATATCTAATTTTATTCGATTAGGGGAATAGAGGTATTATATCTACCGACGCCCTTTGCGTTCGGAAGACAAAATAATTAATATAAAAACCAGGGCCGCGATAACAACCGCTATCTTCATCATATCGATACATATCGAGACGGTATGAAGAAACATCAATAATTATGTATGAAAATTTATTTATTTTTATATACGCCCAATGGGCATTTTTAAGGACACATTTGTACATAGAAAATTATTATAAAGGACAGTAGAAAGACACAATGGTATATAGTATAGTTGCTGAATAGTTGCTGAATGTACATCTTGAGTGGTTTATGCTATGTATATGTGCCGCATGTAATGTATATGTTTGTGTATGTTTTATATGTGCGTTCATGTGTGTGCGTGGATGGCTCGGAGTGTACATTCGGTATTTTTATTTATTTTAATTTATTACCTCCATGGAAAACGCAAATGTCAAAAATTATCCTTTTCTCACTTAAAATTCTTATTTATTTTTTGCCACATTTAAAGTTTATATCTTTTTAATTTATTAAAACTTAATTGGTCTTTTTATGTTAAAAAATTGTTGTTTTAGTACTTATTTTGTATGACTGTATGTTTTCTAAATAAAATAAATAAAAAATAAATAAATAGTAGACTCGGTGGGAGTGGAAGCGGGAGAGAGGTGTTTATAATTGAATTTGATTCAGTGATAGTTTGAAAGAAGACAACTTGTTATCAAAGAAATCAAGACTGGTATGTTTGTTGGCAGACCTTAGAATTCTGGGCGTAGGGGAATGAGAACCATAGTTAGTTCTATGGTTATCGGTATGAAAGAGTAAGTTTTGTCTGGGGTTTCTAGTTGGGATATTTAATTTTATTGAACTCAGTAGTTCAGGCGCATCAAAGAGTGAGTTGAGAATTTTAAATAGGACTAAAAGGTCGGATTTATTTCGACGGTCTTGAAGAGAAGATATATTTAAGGTAGTTTCTAACTCATTATACATATATTGGTCTCTGGATAAGCCCAACCTCCAGTCTATCTTTCTTAAAAATCGATGTTGAACTGATTCAATATTCTTGATGTGAACATCATAATATGGAGACCAGATAACAGAGGAATACTCTAGGTCGGGCTAATTAGGGAACAGAAGAGAGCTTTAAGGGTATTGATATTGTTTACGTCAGTTGTGCTTCTGTTAATAAATCCAAAGAGTTTTAATGATTTATTGATAACATGTTCAATATAAAATGAAAAAGAAAATGTTTATTTTTGTATATAATTTTAAAATATCTTCGACGGTAACCTGTAATTGACAGGTTATGAAAAAAAAAACATGTTCTATTTTTGACACTCGGTCGGCCTCGTGGCGTTATAGTCAGCGCGTTTGCCTTCCATGCGAGAGGTCTCGGGTTCGATTCCCGACATGGTTGACATGAAATATTTATTTGAAAGGGTGTTTTTACGCTAGAATATTTGATGGTCTCTGGTCTAGTATCTGAAGCGTGAGATACCTTCATGCAATAAAAAAATCATGATACGCTGCGATTGGTGTACCAATGCAGTGCCCTATGCACCATTAGGTGCGGAATGGGAATGGTGATGATGATTTTTTACGCAGAAAACATAATTTTGTTTGTAGATAAAAGTGAGGTAAATTTATCCCTTTAGAATACGGACCCAGGGCCTGCCTTACAAAAAAAAGAGATTTATCGATATTTGTCGATACAGTAAAATGAGTGGGTATTTTTGATCATATATTGAACATTATTTTATTTTAATAACATAAACGGCAAATCTGCCTTTTACAAAAATTTATAATACTAACATATTTGGCTTAAATTTTTTTTTTAAAAGCATAAATTTTCTTTACACCCAAGATTTATAAAAAAAAATGAAACCTAAAAATTGCACAATTAAATTCATTAGAAAGTTTAAATAATAAAACATTCTACAGTAATACAACAAGAAAATCATAAGTACGGTTTCATACAGCTGTTATATTATTATGGATAAGAATGCGAATGTAGATGGATGCAGAAAACGAGGAAGACCGAGAAAGACATTGCACGATCGAGTCCATCAAATACTTGAAGATGGACATGTCAAGAGTAGGAATAATCGGCGTATGAATGTAGAGGAAGCGAGATCTGTATGCAAAGATAGAGTAATATGGCGTTTTATCATCTCTGCCTACCCCTACGGGGAAACTGCGTGATGGTTTGTTTGTTTGTTATTTTCTGTATGCAATATAATACGTGAAAACTTGTTTTTTTTCCATAAAAATAAATCCGCAACGCTCGCGATACCAAAACACCCTCCCGCGCACAATCGAACATAATTTAAATTCAAAATCGGAAATCTGCCGCGGGACACCTTGTACTTTTTAATTAGTCTGTATACCAAAGAGAGCGTTAGAATCGTACCGCTGCGCTGTGCCTCGATTGTGAACGCTATATTCATCTGTATGTATCGGGACGGTATACTTAACTTCTGTACTATCTGTATCTACCTCGGTATGTTCTACCTATGTACTTGTCATATTGACATCGTATGATTGAAACTAGCCAATGGAATGACCGCAAACAATTAGTCCGCGTTCCTTACGTCATTAACATTTAAAATAGTTCTCATGTATATTTTAAATAGGCTTCAGTGATAGAAAGCTCCCACTTCAAAGCGATTATAAACTCCAATAAATCCCAATGCAAGCAAAAAATACTCGCTAGAACATGAATTTTGCATGACTTTTGAGTGGTAACTTTCTGAAGCATAAAATCTGTGTCTGACGCCTAGATACTGTTATTTGTTAATAGGAGAGAACCTAGCGACATTATTTCCACATCTAGGCGTTCGTTTTATTAAAGTGACACTTATGTCGGAATTTCATTCGACTTCAAAACTTACTTATTTCTCTCTCATATTTTAATATGCATTTAAGAAAAAAAGTTCCTACCTCAAAACTATTAAATTTTTAATAAATCATAATTAAAGGAAAAATTGCTCGGTGAAACAAATTTTTTGACACTGTAAATGCGTCGATAAACCTATCGAGAGGTCCTAGACCCGTCGGTATAAACCGATGTACTTGCATCAAAACTTGATGGTGGGGGGATCGGAAGTGTACCTTTGCAGTCGGTCAGGAGACTTTTATCTTCAACTATGACGTTACACTGAAGCGATTGCATTTTAGAGCGTAGATATATATTTTTAAATATATTTTTTTGTACCACAACAGACCAGGAGGCCCAATTACAGTGGTGAATTACATCACAGAACAGCCAGGCTTGAGATTTTTTTTTTTGTGTTATAACCGGGAATCGAACCCGGAACCTTCCGTGTGTGAGTCAAGCGTCTTGACAAATACACCATGGAGACCGCTATATGTGTACCGTGACGTAAGATTCCCCTTGTTTCATATCGATGTACCTACCAAAAACTTGAAAGTGGGGGGTCGGTAGTATATCTTTGTAATCGCTAGAGGGAATTTATCTTTAACTATACCGTCAAGTTGAAGGTATCACGTCTTTATCTTGCCCTGGACTCGAGCATCTCGATGGTTTAAAGTCTTGAATGGAAACCCTAGCTTCGATGAGTGTACCAAAATAGTACCCTATGCATTAAAGGTGATAAATATGATGATTTATGTATTTCTTTAACGCGTTTGGCAATATGGCGCGCTAAGACGAGGCATTTGAGAACTAAATTAAAGCGATAAGTTCTCCGAACTCGGTTGGCTGTTGTCTTTTTGTACCCCGCTGACATGCGAGAACGAAAATAAAAGGAAAGGGAACCCAAAAACAAAAGTATTACTCGCATACATTAGCGGCATAATATCCCAAACGTAAATATTAATGTCTTGCGGAGGCGAAGCTGTGACCTCTGATTCAACGTCTGTCGCGTCACCACTCAACTACAAATTAAAACGCATCATGTTATAAACATATGTAAAATATAAACACCTTAATGGCTTTTTTAAAACACAATAAGTTAATATTAACATATTACAACAGAGATGAAGAACATTTTAGAGAAGGTTGGGTAGAAGTCATGTACAATTTATACACATATAAGGGCGGGCATATTGCCTTAAGGCAATTTCTTCGTACCTACCCAAACCGTTCAGTTTGAGAAAATTACAAGCACATGGACATATCGAATCTACAATTTATACAAATTGAAAACAAAGATTAACAAAATAAAAATTAACACTATACTATGAAGAGAGGAGAGAGGATGGAAAGGAAAGAAGGAGAATAAAGGAACAACTTAATATTTTGAAAGTGGTATTTTAAGCTTGACAAATGTAAATAAACAAGGGGCGTTTCTAACATTAGTGGGTAGGTTATTTCACAATCGTTCATATAGCGTTCTATCCTCTCTGCTTAATCCCAAGGAGAAACGTCGTGATGGTAAGTTTGATTTTTTTTGTTAATTAAAATTGAAAATTGAAATTATCATTAATATTTTGGTTAGGAGTATTATTCATTGCTATACATGCTATGTCATGCATCGAACCAAAGTTCTCTCGTATTGTTGGCACGCGCTGACCACAAGGCAGACACGAGCGTCCCGTCTGTCTATTAGGATTAATTTTGAATTCTGTAACATCTGTTTCACCTTGTAATAATGCTTTGCGGAAATAATTTCATAGAACAGGTAATAAATTTATTTTGAAATTTACTTTTTATCGTAATCGATAAGGTTTTCCTGAAAGTTGCAAGAAGGTTATTTGATTGATGGCTTAGTAGAAATGGGGTCATAAATCTAAAATTTAATTTTATCTACGCTGTCGATAAAAAATAACGATTTAATGAAATTCTTGGAAGGTTTTGCTAAATTACAGCACACAAAAAATACTATGTTTTGAAGAAGTAAATTTGTAAATTTGGGCGTATGGCCGATATTGGCTGGTTTAAGTGGCCACATTAAGCAAAGTGTAACATTCACCATTTTGCCCTTGTTTGTAATATTGAAACAATGTCTCCCATGGTACAGAAAGGGAACGTTGAAGCATCACTCTGAGAATTTTTTTTTGTACATTTATCAGAAGGTTTATGCTAGACGCAGTGCAACCTCCCCAGCCCACTACACCATAGGTTTTTTAAAATATATTTGGACCCCTGTATTTAGTAGCCTTACGTGTCATGTACAAGGCTAAGGTACTCGGAAAAAAAAAAGTTTTTGTTTGTCTTGGAAATGGGATGTTCGATCACTGATTTTGGTTTATTACCTTTATGAGTCCAATCACCATTGTTGCAAAGTTCAAGAACAATGGCGCGTGATAACTACTTTTAACTACAGTGTGGATATCTGTTAAGGATATTCCATCTTTCCTGCATTCTGCTTCAAGATTATGGCGTTGCAAACTGAAAAATGGGCACTGAAATAACAGATGTTAGATACTTCGTGAAGAAATATCATCGCATGGACAATAGTCATCATTCCTTAATTTAAACCTATATAGATAACTTCTCATAGCTCCGTGTCCGGTAAAAATTGGGGCGTTTCGAAAGTACTTTGGTGATGATGACGGAAGTTTGCCGCATCAGCCAGCGTTGGGTTTAGTGATTTTACCTGTAGAAGAAGCGCGGTAATGATCCTCCCAACGCTGCTGCGTATTTTGTTTTATACAGCGTTTAGCAAAGCTAAGGGGAAATTCTGAGAAGAAAGATGCCGTTCTTTTACAAGTTGCGGCTCTTGCTCGTTCATCCGCTCTCTCATTTCCTACGATACCAGCGTGTCCTCTTATCCAGCATATTTGAATGTTCATCCCTCTTATTTTTAGATGCTTAATTTTACTCTGAATATCTACAATAAATGGATTTACCGCGCGAGTATCCGTTATAGCTTGAACGCCCGAACGACAATCTGATAATATTTTTGCAAGAACCCATCTCTCTGGTGGTTTTTTTAAATAACCATTCGATTGCTTCTCGTATTGCGAGTAGTTCAGCCTGGAAAACTTTGGGAAACTATACCATAGGTTGCCACTGACTGGAAAATAGCAAAATACACAGTTTTGAGAGTGCCGATGTCCAAGATGTTCCTCGCAGCAGAATATCGCTTCAAGCTCTCCGAGTTCGACAGCTGCCCATGCGACGATGAAACTCCTCAAGATGTCCCTCACCTGTTGATGCATTGCCCCTTTTTCAGCTTTCAAAGACAACAGCTGGAGGCGCGATGCAGAAGCCTGGGTGAAAATCTTTGCGACATCCCATCGGTGATGGGTAATAAAGAACTCACACGAGAGGTAGTATCATACATGATAAATATAGCGCAGGCAATTGATAAAATAAACCAAAGTAGGGAACAAAATGCCGAACACTCTTCTAGTGGAACGGAAAGCCGGTTGACAACTGTCAATAGGCCAACTTCTCCTGAAGAGTTTTAAGTAGTTTCCTCTCCACATAAGCAAATGCCGAGAAGTTCCTGATTCGCCCACATTAGTATATCCCTCCTGATTCCAAAAGTTTAGATAAATTTAAATATATTTAATTGCAGAAAAATCCACTTTTGAAATATAAACCTTGTATATTATAAGCAAGGTAAATAATAAAACTCGTACATAATATATATTTTTTTTTAAAAAGCGAGCAGAATACATAACACAGCTTTCTTAATCAGGGCCTCAATTATGAACGCTATCTTCATCTGTACATATTGAAACGGTATACTGAACTTCTGTAATATCTATACTTACCTCGGTATGTTCTATCTCCTTGTCATCTCGACATCGTATGATTGAAACAAACCAATGAATGACCGCAAAAATTCGGTCCGCGTTCCTTACTCCATTAACATTTCAAAATAGTTCCCATTTATATTTTAAATAGGCTTCCGTGAAAAAAAGAGCGTATTTCAAAGCGATTATAAACTCAAATAAATCAAAGAATGCTCACCTGAACATGATTTTTTTGTGACTTGACAATTACCTACGTAATACGCTTAACGATCATCTGTATTTATCTACCTATTGAATCAAAACTGACTGCTTTAATGCTCAGAAAGATAGTAAAACAGATTAATACCTAAATTTATTTTTTACAGTTGTTACATTTTACGGCTAGATGCTCTTGTGTGATGGCAACATCTAGCCAGTCTAGCCGCTGCGTCTAGCCGCTTGTTTTCAGAACTGACAATTGTCGGAATTTAATTCGACTTCGAACTTTACTTATTTCTCTCTCATATTTTTAAATGGGCTTTTAAGAAAAAAAGTGCCCACCTCAGAACGATTAAAAATGTGTATAAATCGTTATTAAAGGAAAAATTGCTCGTTGGAAAAAAAAATTGTCACTTTTAATGCGTAGATAAACGTATCGAGGGGTTCTTGACTCGTCGATACAAACCGATGTACTTACATCAAAATTGTATGGTGGGGAGATCGGTAGTGTATCTTTGTAATCGGTCGGAAGAAATATTCAACTATGACGTCATACTGAAGCGATGTCATTTTAGTGCGTAGACATGTGTACCGTGACGTACGCTTCCCCTTGTTTCATATCGATGTACCTAACCAAAACTTGACGGAGGTGGGGGGTCGGTTTTATCTTTGTAATCGCTATAGAGAATTTATCTTCAACTATACCGTCATGGTGAAGGCATGGCGTCCTTTTCTTTCCATTGTAATCGGGGCCCTGGAAACCAGCGATTGGAAATTCGTTGTAAAATAATGAAGGAGAATGCATTGTAAAAAAACTACTCATGTTACACCCAATACGAAATATTTAATATTTCGACAATTTTGGTTAAAAAATTATTTTTTTAATAAAATGTGAATTCATAATTACGGCCACTAATAAAGCATTGGGGATTGTATTAAAATAGCGCCTGCCTTGAGCAAGGGTCTGATTATACCACCGAAACGTTACTTCTGACAGATTAATAGCGTGAAATTACCACGCCTCGGGACCAAACGAGATTCCAGAATTTTAAATTCACTCAAATCTGAACTGTTTTTTGTTTAATTTGATACGAAATATTAAAATCATATTTTAAATTAAAGCAATGATGTTTTAGAAGGAAACTAATTCAGTAGTACGTCAAATTGTGATGGATAGTAACGTATATTTTATGATGATCGGTGTAATTTCACTAACAATATTTTGGTCATGTAAAATTCTTTGCAGATTTTTCGTGAGGATGTAATACTCGTATATATAACATATTCCATATACGACGATTTGTAATCTAGCTTCGATATGAAAATGTTGTTAAAAATCCAAATTTTGTAAATGTTGACTAAATTTCAACCGTCAATGCGCTCAGTAGCTGCAAGAACTGTAATTATGTAACTCTTTTTTTTAGTTCCTTTATTTATTTTTTATTTTTTTTAAATCTTAAAGTAGGGCACACATATCATACATATTGTTATGTGTGTTCTAATAATAACATCGCAAATATATTTAATTTATAAATTGTTTATCACATATGTCTTGACCATTATTATTTATTATTATTCAAACACTAAACTTCTTTGTTAAATTGTATATTACGCTTTAATTTAATCATCAATATGGTATATTAGGGTGGATCAGGTCATAAGCCCTGTAAATGCCTAGACTCCCATATTCCCTTCTCAAAAATGTTTTCCCTCTCTGTTGCAACAAATTTAAATATGAACAACTCCCTGGGGAGGAAACCCAGCCAGTCTGCAAGCATTTGGACATACTCAAACATTGTACAGTAATAAATGTTCACTGTTTTAAATTTATACAATATTATGACCACATAACCGAGTATCGCACGCAACTACACTGGCTCAGTATCAGGCATAGAAGAAACATTCACATTCTATCACTTCTTCACATTATCCCACTTCGCCTGTTTATCTGAGAGAGTTCATCCAACCTCTTTCACAACGCGGACTATCTCTTCGTTCTAGTAACGAAAGAACCCTTTTAATACCCTGTCATCGCTCTAATTTTTTTGCCTCCTCTTTCACAGTAGTAGCCGCTCGATTGTGGAATAATCTACCCACTAATGTTAGAGACGCCCTTCTTTATTTACATTTAAGTCAAGATTGAAATGTCATTATCTAAATATTTAAATTGTTCCTTTATCCTTTTTCTTTCCTTCTCATCCCCTCTCCTCTCTTCATAGTATAGTGTTAATGTTTTTTTTTTATTTATATTTATTTTTGTTAATCTTTGCTTTTAATTTTTGTATAAAATTGTAAGATTCAATATGTCCATGTATTTATAATTTTCTCAAACTGAACGGTTTGGGTAGGTACGAAGAAATTGCCTTAAGGCAATATGCCCGCCCTTATATGTATATTTATTGTATATGTATATAAAGTGTCAAATAAATAAATATTTTTTATTTATTTTAATTTTATTAGGGAAATCAACAGTTCTACATACATATTTTTAGTAAACAAACAGATAAAGTGTATAAACTCAGAACTAATAACAGATTTCCACATAGTATACAAAGTTAGTAAAGAAAATATATTACATATCAAATAAATACATACAATTTATACATATCAAAATGTTATTTTCATGTACTCAATAATCAAAGATTGATTAAATATGTCTGTACTAATTCATTTGATTCTGAAATAATGATGACAAACTATTATTTAAAAGTTTATCGGGAGAAAATATGTCTAAGTACTTGTTTTCTTTTGAAAATGTATTAATAATGAAATGGTGTGTGCATTTTATTGAATAATGTCCCCCCAATATCGGTTCAACGGCAGTTAACACCCTCAGAGATTAGAAGGCAAAAAATAAGAGGAACACATGTTCGCCGTTCCTTTTTCAAACGGGCATGGGCATTCCAAATTTAAATTCTAAAACAAACGAACTCATTGTCTATTCATTCCGTGGCATGTTTTTTTTCTCACTTTTAAGGCAATTCGTGTCGCTACTCGCGACCGTCGCGCGAGTACGAAGAAGGAAGATGGGACGCATTTAAAACGTATAAAATTATTTAATTCTAAACGTATTTTGGGTGTGTCTACATTTTTGTAGACAAAAACTATGTACATTTTATTTATTGTGTATGCAGACAATTGGCAGAATTCCATATTTAATTTGGTAAAGTTTCCAAAATAAAAAAAGATTATTGGATTATAATTCTACTTTATTTTTTATAAAATATACAAAGGGTATATTGTGACGCGTTTCGTCTTGTTAGGACATTTTCAAACAAACCCTATATAAAAATAAAGTAGAATTATAATCCAAAAAACTTGTTTTATTTTGGATACATTAGCAAATTAATTATGTACATTTTATTTATTTATTTAATTTTACAATACGCCCAAGGGGCATTTACAAAAAATATACAGTTAAGTACAAACATAGTGCGTAAAAATTTAAAAGATAAACAGTGCTTTTTTGTATACATTTAGAAACAATAAGAAGCATACTGCCATGCAAAATAAAAAGTGACACTTTACATAGTAAAAAAGAAAAAATAATAATTTTATAAGGATATAATAAAAGTAATTGAATCAAAAAGCAAATTGTAAATAACTTGTAAAGAATTCAAACAAAAAAAAATACATTTTCATATACTTATAAGTATAAAAAAAAAATGGTATCAACAAATTATTGTTAAAAACAAATAATGAAAATTAGTTAACAGTAAGTTATATGTGAAAATAATACAATATACGGTACAGAAAAATATTTGATAAATTAATATCAGAAAGAGATAAGATAATAATAATACACATCAAAAACAGAGAAAGAATTGTATGAAAAAGAAAGTTTTATTACGACATTAATAATTTGTTTCAAACAGTGCATTTAAGAACGTTTTAAAATTGATAATTGTCGTATTAAAAATGTCTATTTTACCCTCAAAGTAGTATATCGTCAACAATATTTTGAGTTTGTCCAAATTTATGTAGACAAGAACTGGATTCAACTCCCTGGGGAACTGTTAACATGAACATATTACAACAGAGATGAAGAACATGGCTGTAGATGCCTAAACTTCGAAATTACCTTATCTAAAATGTGCTTCATCTCTGTTGTAATATGTTAATGTTAACAGGGAGTTGAATCCAGTCCTTGTCTACAAAAAATTTGACAAACTCAAAATATTGTTGATAAATCCACCTGGTCCACGAAGAAGTATAGAAATTGAAAAATTAACATTTTTAGGCGTTGCCTAGTATGTAGGTGAAATAATTTAATTAGATGAATCTCACCCGCATAAATAAAGGTTTCAGCTCTTTAACTTCACAAACATCAAGAGATGAAAGAATTGAAGGAATACAAATATTCAAATATGGGTAGAACGGTGAATGTTACACAGTGTGTAAAGTGGCCACTTAAACCAGCCATTGACAGGTCATAAGCCGTGTAAATAAAAACTCATATAGTGTCCATGCGGCTCGACTGTGGAATCATCTCCCATCCACCATCAAAGATGTTGCTACATTATTTCGGTTTAAATCACAATCTGAAGAAACATCTCTTTTCTCTTCCTTAATCTCTCCTCCTTTCCTCTTTCCTCTTTTTTTCCTTTTTCCCATTAAGTAATAAATTTGAATTAAGGTAATTTATAAACAAATAAGTTTATTTCTATTTTCATATATCTTTAGCTTTTCAATCTTTATTTTCACTGGAATATGCTCTGTAACTTTAATTATAAAAATTAAACTATTATTTTATTGGTTGGTTGGAAGAAATCGCCATTTGGCAATAAGCCCGCAATGTACAAATAACATTATGTACAAAAAGTTAAATAAACAAATGCCTACACTTCCATTTTGCTTTCTCAAAAATGTGTTCCCACTCTGTTGCAACAAATTTAGACATGGGATAGAATTCATTAGTTAAGTATAAAAATATATATATAAATAAAAAATACTTTGTTTAAACTTGCAGCGATTTTTCACCCTCGTTTCCCATTGTATTGATGAAAAGCATCCGTCACCAAACATCGAACTAGCGACTCGATTTTGAAGATTTATTCGCGCGACATTGGGCCGCCAAGCTCATATAAGGATTTGTTGGAGATTTTTTAAGGATCGGACGTTCGCTTTTTCAAGGAGCACTTTTTTCGGCGCAAAAAATACAATTCCTTAATGGACATCTCACGGGAGCGGGTGGATTTTACCCGACTTTCACATTTAGGCGATTTAGGGGATAGAAAGTAACTGATTTACAATGTGTGTATCTAGGCGGATAAATAATACAACAACTACTACTACTAACATCACGCCATTTCCCCGTAGAGATAGGCTGAAAGAATGGACCGCCGCACACTTCTATCCTGTGCCTCGATTATGAACGCTATCTTCATCTGTATATATCGAGACGGTATACTTAATTTCTGTACTATCTGTATCTTACCTCGGTATGTTCTACCTACTTGCTATATCGACATCATATGATCGAAATAAGCCAATGGAATGACCGCAAACAGTTATTCCGCGTTCTTTACGTCATTAACATTTAAAATAGTTCTCATTTATATTTTTAATAGGCTTCTGTGATAGAAAGTGCCCACTTCAAAGCGATTATAAACTCCAATAAATCCCAATTCAAGCAAAAAATGCTTGCTTGAACATGAATTTTGCATGACTTTTGGAAATCACCTAGACGGTACACTTAACGATCGTCTGTATGTATCTACCGATCTGTACCGATCGACTACAAAGCCGGCTCCTATTCCTATAACGTCTCGATACATACACTCGGAAAGATAGTAAAACAGATGGAAAAAATATAACTAAATTATTTTTTCGAGTGGTAACTTTCTGACGCATATAATCTGTGTTTGACGCTTAAATACTCTTATTTGTTAATAGGAGAGAACCTAGCGACATAATTTTCACATCTAGGCGTTCGTTTTATTTAAGTGACAGTTTTGTCGGAATTCAATTCGACTTCAAAACTTACTTATTTCAATCTCATATTTTTAATAGGCTTTTAAGAAAAAAAGCGCCAACCTCAAAACGATTAAAATTTTTAATAAATCTGCATTTATCTACTGAGGTAGTACTGGGCGATTACAAGGCAGACTCTCGATACGTTCTCTCAGAAAGATAGTAAAACAGATGGAAAAAATATAATAACTAAATTATGTTTTTACAGTGGTAACTTTCTAACAAACTTTTCTAACTTAACTAACTAGATACTCTCATTTGTTAATAGGACAGAGCCTAGCGACATTATTTTCACATCTAGGCGTTCGTTTTATTAAAGTGACAGTTATGTCGGAATTTAATTCAACTTCAAAATTTACTTAAGTAGATTTCAGTGCACCGTTCACCCTGTTCCTGACACTCACCCTTCTTTCAATGTATTTTTCAGTCTTTCCATGCCTAGTAAACATATTTCCTAGAAACAACTTCCTTTTTTTTTTTTCAAAGTTTTTCGCGAATATCTTTGTAACTCCTTCAATGGAGATTTCTAAGTGTATTCGTTTCCGGAGTATAATTAATTTCTTTTTCTTTCGTATAGGAAAGCACGGAGTTTTTTGATCGTGTTTTCTGCTGGGTTTTGTTCCATTTCTTAATTCGGATCTCCTTGTAGGGTATAGACCCAGAACAAAAGACCGAAGGGGCACGATTACAAAGAGACGATAAGGGATTTATCGATGTTTGTCGAAATGGCGTCGTTTCTGTAACATTTAAGTTGAATTATTTTTTTAATATTATTAATGATTCTTTCAACTTGTTTGCGGAGGACAGTCATAAATTATTACCACAACAAAAGCATCAAGACATTTTCCCGAAGGGGCAACCAGAGATGATAGAACGTCATATAATTGTCTTCGCATACATACTTCGCTTCCTCTATATTTATTTATTTATTTATTTATATACGGCATTTCTGCCATTTACATATATGTGGTATAAAGAGTGCATAAAAATATTTTTTTAAAATCGAGTATGAAATATTAATATACTCGTACTGTACACATTATTAATTACTTGAAATACATATATATTTTAAAGAAATTATACAATAACAAAATACATTATACAATCAAATTATAACTATTCCAACCCAATCTTCTGAAGATGATTTGCTCTTTTTGATAAAAATATGTTGGTCACTTTATTTTTTAAGTTAGGCAGAGATAAACTAAATATATCAAAATGTGATGCGTATTCATTCCCGGTATTCTGTAATCTAACAATAGGTGAGTTATATTGAGCTACCGTTCGACAATTTTGACAATAAAATATTGTAGATGTTCTGCCTCATCTAGGTGGTACATAGAATGAAATCAATTTCTGTAGATCAGGGGTATCAAACATTGGTTTTATTATTTTATATAAGGTCGTAAGATCGGTCGATGTTCTTCGTTCTTGCAATTTAGTTAATTTAAGAGAGTCTAAAATTTTGTTATAATTTAATTGATTAGTAGAAAAATCCATCTGAAAATTAATATATCAAAGAAATTTATTCTGAATTCTCTCAATAGAATCTGAGAAAGTGATTTGATAAGTATTCTATAGAATTATAATCTAGTTGGCTTCTAACTAGAGATGTGTAAAGATATTTTAATGTGTTTATATTATTAAAATCTTTTCCGGTTCTAAGTACAAATCCTAATAATTTTACAGCTTTGTTAGATATTTTAGTAATGTGCTCTTTAATATCTATACATCTTCTCCTTTTACAGGGCTTGTGACCTGTCATTGGCTGGTTTTAATCGGAAATCTCAAAACGTAGGAGAATCGTGTAATATATGG
Organism: Micrasema longulum; assembly: GCA_022494885.1. Lineage (NCBI taxonomy): Eukaryota > Metazoa > Arthropoda > Insecta > Trichoptera > Brachycentridae > Micrasema > Micrasema longulum. Next base: position 21,071 of record JAGVSM010001144.1, on the reverse strand, counting down.
AGGACGTCCTCGTACCACGAGAGTGGTAGGATACCACCCCTGAAAGATGAGTCCATCGCAAGGACAGCAATCATTATCACTTTTTTTTAAAGTCCATAAAGATATTTTCAGAAAGCGCCATGACCTGAAAGCATTTGTGTTAGCTCGAAAGTCCGCCCAAAAAAGGTATCTCATATCTCCGCATCCTTTAAATTTTTAAAAAACAATTTCATTACCTTGCCTGTATCGGTTGATAAATACCTTTTACTCCAAGTATTGTATGATTTTTCTTGCAGTATTTTTCAATGTATGACATGGGAATATGGTCATAAGTAAGGAGAGTTCTCATTTTGGAAGCTTTTTTCGCTAATTCATCTGGTTGCTCATTTTCTATGATTTTACAGCGAAAGAACGGCTAAAAAGATCTACGATGCGAATGTTGATGGATGTAGAAAACGGGGAAGACCGAGAAAGACATGACACGATCGAGTCCATCAAATACTTGAAGATGGACAAGTCAAAAGTAAGAATAATCGGCGTGCGTGCATGAGATGTTTGAATGTCGAGGCAGCGAGGTCTGTATGCCGAGATAGAGTGATATTTATTGATGTATTAACGGACATTGTCCATGTATACAATTTATAGGGTTTAAATATTACAATAAAAGAATAGTTTAAAACGTTAAAAAAAGAAGAAAAGAAGCATTGACAAACAAAAGGGACATCGAAACAAGATCTGGACTATTTATTTAGTGCTCGTTTAAATTGTTGAGAACTAAAACCAAAAAAGTCCAGATCTTGTCTTGAGTTAACAATACGACAATGACAGGTCATTGGAGAATTAAGGCCATAGTTTGTTCTATGCTGATCGATGAACAGTACTTCATTGTTTATCAACCTACGAGCCGGAATATTGAATTTTACTTGTCCTAGTAATGATGGCACATCTATTATACCATTTTGTATGCCGAACATATATATGGAATCAATATTAGTTTTACGTCTTTGTAGACTAGAAATATTTAACATTGACTCTATATCAGCATGAGAATAATTACCTCTCTCTAGTCCAAGCATCCACGTTGCTTTTCGAAGCAAGCGATGTTGGACTGATTCAATGTGATTTAGACATAGAATAGAGACCAGACCACTATTCTAGGAGGCATATTCTAGAAGAGGGCGAACAGTTAAGCAATAAAGAGTTTTGATTGTACAGACATTAGTAAAATCAAAGGATATTCTGTTGATGAAGCCAAGTAATTTCAGTGATTTATTTACTGTATTATCTATATGCTCGTTGTATGTCAGTTTATAGTCCAAAACAACTCCTGAATCTCTGATGGACTTAACTACATCAATTTTGGAGTTTTCTATTAGGTACTCGAAGGAAATTGGTTGTTTTGTTCTATGAAATGTCATTATTTTGCATTTTTTAATATTAAGTTCTAATTTATCGACTTTACACCATTGGTTAAAAGAGTTGATGTCTTATTGAAGAAGAAAACAGTCTTGTAAAGTTTGAATTATTTTCTGAATTTTGTTGTCGTCCGCGAAGAGCCAAAAGCGAGAGTAAGAGAATGATTTAGCATATGGCGTTCTATCCTCTGTGCCTGCCCCTACGGGGAAACGGCGTGATGGTTTGTTTGTTTGTTTGTTCTGTATTATTTGTTATATTGGGTAATTTATTTACAGCCATTTTTGTGAAAATCGCCACAAAAATTGTTACCATTGTGCGTACCAAAAAACGAAATTGCAATCCAAGTACTTGTTCGGTATTTTTTTCAGCCAGCTCTTTTATTTAATAAATAATTGTATCTGTAGACTTTTGATCATTGATTCCTTGTAAGCTTGACATGCTGTCACTGTGTAGCATAATTTTGGAATTTTTGGCATTTTTTAATACCCACTTCGTGGCTCGGAGTATCGATATCAGAATTTCCTCGAGACTTGATATTTTGAGTTTCAAATCTCGAATAGAAGCCTAACACCTGGACAAATTATTAACGCATCCACATTTATACATCTTGTCATACAGGCCCTTTGGTTATGCCTGCTTTTGACATGACCACGGGTGGCATTCTGAACCTCCTCAACCCCCCCCTCCCCTAGATTTTTATTTTTTTAATGCGACGACGCGTAGCTTCATATAATGGCCATACTGATAAGTAAACGTCAAATTATATATAAAACTGTTTGAAAAACGGAAAAAAAAATCAATTGGATCAAGTCAACCTAAAGCCCTTAAAATATAGCTTCATTAAAATGACAGCTGTCAAACAGTGATAGGAAATTACTGATCACTGATCATGTACCGATCAAATCGATTTAATCAGTTTTTTCGTGCAAACATGCGACTCTGAATCCGTAAATTGATTTAAAAACGCAAAAACAAGCCTATTGTGATGTGTTTAAGACAATTATTATACTTTTTTCATGAATAACAACAAATGAATTATATTTTATTCGATCGATTTACGTTGATCAAATTGTCTCATCCGTAACATTTTTGCAAAATGACGTAAGCTTGTAAGAACGTCGTTATTAATTCGGTTTATTTTAGTTTTAAAGCTGATTTTATATAATTATGTTGATTTATATATTAAGCATTGCATTAAAAAAATATATGAACATGCCAGATACGAATGATTTTTCGTGTATCAATATAAATTACTCCTTAGACGTTACTACAAAGTTATGTCCTCTTGCTGTCAACTGTCATTCTAATCAAGCTATATTTTAAGGACTATAGTCAAGTGTTTTAAGGATTTGGGTAATGCTTAATGTCGCCATAATGTTCTTAATTCAAATAATGATGTTTGATTTCACGAGCTCATATTTATTTGACGCTTAATCATCAAAGAGGCCAGATATGAAGCGAATTGTAAACGCATGCAAAAAATAAAAATTAGCTCAAAGTCTTGTATGTTTGTCGTGTTTATGAATATATTGTATAACATTATTTTACTGCCATTTTTATGTTATTTTTATTAAATGTCTTGTACAAATGTTTCTTCATAAAACTGTTGTAATTTTTAGCTTAGGCCGTATTTATAATAAAAAATAAACTACATAAATGCGCAAACCCTCTTTTTAAATCTCCGTCTCACTTGCATTATTAATAATAAATAATATGCTTTATAATAATTATCACGTTCATGATAAAAAAATGTTTCTTTTATTTTGAATTAGGTATTTGTATCAGGTTTAAATATGTAAATTTGCATAAGTAAATAATTAAATAAAAATGCGTTTTAGCCATTTTCTGTACCTTGAACATTCAGGATCAATGACGTTAGAAGTACTAGCAGGATACCCTGCCGAAAATCCAAAATCCAAGGAAGATCCGATGACGCCATGATGGTGAAACCGAAAACCACTGTAAAAACACCTCAAACCGGCACAATTCTTTATCCAACTTGAACACACATTTAAAAACCTTTTTTTTATAAATCTTGGCACAAATTTTCAATTTGTAAACAAATTGCACAAACTTTTCAAATAGTTTCAAAATAACAGTCTTTTTGACATTTCAAGTAAATTAAATCACTTTAATGGTTAATTTAGCTGTTTTAATACGCACTTACAACAATTTACGATTATATTTATTTTAAAATCACAAAAAAAACCTTTGAAATCTCACTCTTTTCATATTAATTCTGTACAAATACATCGCGACAAATTCGTACGAAATTTAGTACGGAGCGACACAACCTTCCGGCGCACAACTAAACTCTCTACTAAATTGAACTGGTGTGAAGTTGACAACAATAAAAAAATGCATCTGCTCCACGGAACAATGGCAACGGTCTCTTTCTAACTTAAGGTGATTCCGCAATCACGAGCGAGATAGAAATAGATTGAATTCTAAATAAGCCTACGTCTAGGATTATCTATCCCGTTTCCTCCAATGCAAGCGCGCGTCAATTTTAAAAGAGATGCAATATATTTTATAAAAAATGCTGTCTAGGATGTGAAAGAGATAATAAATATAATTTTGTTTGAGATAAAAAGAGATGTAATGTTATATTTTTAATGTTTATGTGAAATTAGGGTCTTCATTTCGTGAAATGAAGTCAAACAGGGGATATATTATTTTATAATATTTAATTAATAATCTGTAATTATGACAGTTTTAATTAATTTATTGTTGTAGGGCGGTCTCGCGGTTTTGGAACATTAATTCTTAATTAAAATCGGTTTTGTATTTTTTTTTTGTAAAAGTATTAAGCATTACCTACCTTTTACTATGATTACTACTACTACCATCACGCCATTTCCCCGTAGGAGTAGGCAGAGAGAATGGACCGCCACACACGTCTATCCTGGCATACAATCCTAGCCTCTTCCACATTCATACATCTTGTCATACATGCCCTTCGGTTCTGTCTGCTTTTGACATGACCAGACTTAAGATTTTGGTTTATCTGATCATGCCACGTCTTCCTCGGTCGTCCTCGTCTCACGTTGCCATTTATTTTCGCCATATATACAGCTTTTACCATTCTTTCGTCGTCCATTCGTTCTACGTGACCAAACCATCTCAGAGACCCTTTCTTAATCTTATCAATTATACTTGACTCAGATTTACACTCTCGCCTGATTTCATCAATTTGTAACCCTGTCATACATTGATTTCCCACACATTCGTCTAAGAGATCGCATTTCAACCGCGTTCACTCGGCTTTCATCCTTCCTCTGCCAGTTCCATGTTTCACTTCCATACATAAGTGTTGGGACTAAAACTCCGTTGTGCACTGCCAGTTTAACTTCGATTGACATATTTTTATTAGAAATTACTGTACTTAGTGCTCCGTTCATTTTGTTGCCCGCATTCACTCTTCTTTCAATATCTTTTTCTACTCTTCCATCTCTTGAAAACATGCTTCCCAGATACACAAATTCTTCTACTTGCTCAAGACATTCGTTGTTTACATTTATTATGCAGTCAGTAACCTCACTATCCCTTTCAAATACCATCACTTTTGACTTACTTTCGTTCATCGCTAATTCGCTCTCCAGGCATACATCATACATTCTAGAGACTATTTGCTGCAAATCGTCCTTGCTGCTTGCTAACAGAAATGCATCATCAGCATACAACAAGCGGCTTACTGAAAAATTATCAATTTGTGCTCCAATACCCATACCCTTGTCATACGGCAATGAGCCCGCCAACGTGCCACTCCCCTATCAATCTACGATTATCCGCGCTTTCAAATTTATCTCTCATGTCATCATTTTGAAGTCTTTCAACTTTTACTCTAGAAGGCGCTACTCCATTTTTAAATTTACATGTATCGTATTATCAGCGCTGATTTTTAAAAGTTTTCTCAAGTTCTCTTCCGCTTCCTCTCGGACAGTTTTTCCGATTGGTTAGTTGACGATTCTGGTCGATTAGAAATTAATTAATTAATATATTACATTTCCAAACACACAACCCTCTTATACAACACGGATTTGTAAAATAGCAGGTTTGGTTATAAATTAATATAACCTTTTAAAATCTTCAACCTGAAGATTTCAAATGCGTTTGTGTAAGTTTCGCGAACGCACCAGCTCTAATTAATTGACCCGGAAGTAAACCGGAAATCTTCCACAACTCTTATCATTGGTTGGTTCATTTATTATTATTTTTATTTGAATTTCATTGATAAACCCTTACGGCATTGATAAACCCTATCAGCAAAAGACAATTGTGTCGAAATATTTGTTTTATTTTAATTCTTCATTGAAAAACCCTAACATGGAACAGATCAATATCCAGAGCGATGTTGTTCAGCATAGCAGTAGCTCTTCCAACAGGCATAATGCCTAGACTTCTATATCACCTTCTCTTAAATAATCTTCATCTCTGTTGTAATGTGTTAATGTTAAGAGCTCCCTAGGGAGTTGAATCCAGTCAAAATTTAAACAAGCTCAAAATATTTAAAATTCACATTCTACTGTTAGTAATAATATTTTTAACATCTTTTGTCAAGGTTGTCTGAGTCTTTTGTTTAGTTTTGTCTGATAGTTTATTGTATAATTTCAGTCCATGGTTTATTAGTCTTGATTGTCCTTTTCTCGTTTTAAAAGGTTTTATATGATATTTTTTCTGATATTCTCGTACAATGAGGAAGTTCAGTGGTTTTTTTTGAATTTTTTATTTGTTAAAAGACTGTTAAACTAAGTCAAAAAATTTTTTTTTAATTTTTATATATCGTATTATCGGCGCTACGATTTTTCAAAGTTTTGTATTTCTGAAATATCTCCGCGTGTAACGTCAGAGGTTCATTTCCGCTTATTCTCATTCAGTTCTTCCCATTGGTCCAGAAGCGACAAGCAGACCGGAAATCTTCCATAGCTCTCAGATCATTGGTTGATTCACATGAACCAGTGACGTCATTTAAAGTAGTGCGTTTTTATTAAAATATTTTTTATTATTTTTTCTGTACATTTTCAAAAAAAATTGTTTTACAATTTAATGCTCTAATTTTTACCCCGCGCAAGAAAACATTTTTTGTATCCAATTTCCCGTAGGGCTGAAGTTCCTCATTACATCAGTGGTTAATATATATTTACATTTTAAGGATTCTAAAGAGCTCAGTTACATTTAATTGTTTAGTTTGTTTAAAAAGTTCTTTAGTTGCTTTTAAATAGGGTAGGTCATATACTAACTTTAATATTTTATTTTGCTGTCTTTGTAGTCTGTTTATGTCATTTTGATTTCTTGTTCCCCATAGTAGTTGCATATAACATATTTTTGTTTTTACATAGGCTTCATACATTTTTTTTTCCTTTATTGGAACAACGTTTTTGATTTACAAATAAAGACTCGATAAAGTCGCCACTTTGCTAATTTAATTGTTGATATGAATTGTCCATGTTAATTGTATGTCTATTGTTAGTCCTAAGTATTTAACATGTTCAATTTCAGTTAGTCGTTCATTATTTATGTAAGCATCTATTTTGTGACATTGTTTTCTAGATTCAAAATGGATAATATTGCATTTTTTATCATTAAGTGTAAGTAAGTTTGTGTTTGTCCATTTAGTCAACACAGTAAAGTCTTCGTTTATGTCATTGTTTGTAAATACGTCTGTTTGATTTTTGTAGAATAGTCCAATGTCGTCAACATACATAATAATTTTTCCATTAAAATTATACAGTGATAAGTCATTAATATATTAAATATATACAATAGTGGACCCAAAATAGATCCTTGTGGGACTCCAAAATTTACTGTTTGTATTTTACTTTTTTTTTCATTTACAAAGGTATACTGCTTCCGATTTGTTAAGTGTGATTTCAATAGTTTGCATTCTTGAGATTTTACTCCCATATCATTTAATTTTTTTATCATGTATTTATATGAATTAATGACGTCGTTCAAAGTAGTTCGTTTTGGTTAAAATATTTTTTTAATATTATTTTCGTGAAAGAAATTTTGCAGTATAATTTAACGCTCAATTTTTAACCGCGCGTAAGAATTTTTTTTTATATCCAATTTCCTATAGAGCTGAAGTTCCTCATTGACTTCCTTTAAACCAGAAATCTTTCACAACAGTATATCATTGGTTGATTCAGAAGAACTCGTGACGTCATTCAAAGTATTTTTTTTACATTTCTGAGAAGCTTCGCCGTACAGTAAAATGTTTTAATTTTTTTCTGCGCGCAAAAACATCATTTTTTTAAACGAATTTTTTGTAGCACTGAAATTCCCCGTTAGAATATTTGAGTAAATCGTAAGAATAAAAATATTTAATTAATATAAAGATGATGATGTTAACCCCAGGGGCCCAAGTTGATAAAGATCAAATCGTGTTGAATTTTAATGTTTCGGTACCTACGTAATTATTACTAGCTTAATCGTGACTTGGGCCACGCGACATGTCATACGGCGTTCGAAGCACCTCGGTAATCTTCGGATATTTTTTTATTCATCTTTTTATATTTATTCGAGACTATTTTTAGAAAATATAATTGATGTAATATTAAAACAACAATTCACATTAACAAATAAAATAAAATCTTAACAAATACCTACTACTACTACCATCACCATTCCCCGTCGGGCAGGCAAAGAGAATGGACCATTCATAACATCTTGTCATACATGTTCTTCGGTTCTGCCTGCCTTTGACATGACCAGACTTAAGATTTTGGTTTATCTGATCATGCCACGTCTTCCTCGGTCGTCCTCGTCTCACGTTGCCATTTATTTTCGCCATATATACTTGTTTTACCATTCTTTCGTCGTCCATTCGTTCTACGTGACCAAACCATCTCAGAGACCCTTTCTTAATCTTATCAATCATACTTGACTCATATTTACACTCTCGCCTGATTTCATCAATCGTAACCCTGTCAGGCATTCATCCTTCCTCTGCCAGTTCCATGTTTCTCTTTCATATATAAGTTTTGGGACTAAAACTCCGTTGTGCACTGCTAGTTTAGCTTTAGCAGTTTAACTGTGCTTAGTGCTCCGTTCATTTTGCTGCCCGAATTCACTCTCCTTTCAACATCTTTTTCTACTCTTCCATCTCTTGAAATCATGCTTCCCAGATACACAAATTCTTCTACTTGTTCAAGACATTCGTTGTTTACATTTATTATGCAGTCAGTAACCTCACTTCCCCTTTCAAATACCATCACTTTTGGCAAACAAATACCTTCATAATCTTAATGTTCCTGTTGCCTTATTCTGTAATTAATTCCTTTCGTAAATTGGTTCGTAACGTTTTATATATAGCGCCATTTTTGTGTTATAATACCTCAAGGGCGCCTTACAAAGTAATTTTATAGGTAAAGAAATTTCATTGAAGCTTTTAAATATGTTTTTTTTTATTTTTATATTTTGTTAACACATGCGCTCTCACAGCCTCGCACCTTTGCTGGGAGAGCATTCCATGCCATAGGGCCTGCGACCGCAAATGCGCGGTCGCCGAACTTAGTGCGCTGTTTGCGTAGAGAAATAATAACCCTTTCTCTCGCTGAAGACGTTGCTGATCTAAGCGTAAGACGCCTGTCAGCTAGTTCATCTGGAATGCATAGTTCCCTTAGATATTGCGGAGCAGAGTTGTGCAGTGATTTATACATAAGCCAACACAGTTTGCATTCCACCCTTTGTGGAAAACGTAGCCAGTGTAATTTCCGAAGTAGTGGAGTGATATGACTGGAATTGGAGATTCCGAAAACAAGTCTCGCTGCAACATTAATACAGACTTTAGTTGAGTATTTTTTTTCATTGGTAGACGTGCGTAGATACCATTACAATAATCGTCTCTAGACACTACAACCGCATTTATTAATTGACGGGCGGCATCAACAGGGAAATTTTACGTATACATTTTATTTGTTTCAGCTAATAGAAGCATGAATCTATCGTTTTACTAATTTGAGCGTCAAGAGAAAAGTCAGAATTAAGTAAAACTCCCAGTAGTTTAACGGTGGGTGAAGCGGTACTCCTTATATCTGGTAGTGCCGTATCCTGGATCGAATTCTATCGTCTGGCTGAAGCCACTCATAGTTGTTCCGTTTTGATGGGTTTAATGTTAGTCTGTTTTCAGCCATCCAGTTTCCTATTTTTTCAATGCATTTATCAAAACATTAAAAAACAAACTTTTTTATGCATTGAAAAATAACATCTTCCCATTTTTCATTACAAGAATTCTTGTCGAATGTAACCCTGGTGATGGATAAGAAAAACATTTACGCTCCTAACTTTTTTCTTCTTTATTATTTGATGATTTTAATATCTTTAAATATGCTCGTTGCAAAGATCTACATTTCGCCGAAAACCGCACGTCAATCGGTCCAGTAGTTATCAAGTCCATCGATTACACACATACGAAAATTATTATATATAAAATTAAATATCCCAACTAGAAACCTCGGACAAAACTTACTCTTTCATATCGATAACCATAGAACTAACTATGGTTTTCATTCTCCTATGTCCAGAATTCTTGGGTCTGCCAACAAACATACCAGTCTTGATTTCTTTGATCACAAGTTGTCTTCTTTCAAACGATCACTGAATTAAATTCAATTATAAACTAAATAAATCTCTCTCCCGCTTCCACTCCCACAAAGTCTACTTTATACCATTGAGTCTTTCAATTTTTAAAAAATAATTTTCTATGCATAAATATGTCCTGAAAAATGCTTAATCGGCGTATATATAAATAAATAAATATGCATCTGCGGCAGATTAAAAACTTAACATTGTCATTGTAAACAAACGTAAAATTTGAAATGAATGTATAAACAAGTCCATAACACTGAAATTATATTAAAAATAAAGTATAATTATACATACTTAAAAATATAACATTGAGGCAAAGCAAACACTTTAATTTACTAAAATATCGCCTTACACATACCGTCTCAAGTATTTCATTTTGTTTCACTCAAATTAACTTTTCCTTAATGTTCCTTTTTAAAAATATTCTTCATCTCTGTTGAAATGGTATTATTTTATGGGGAATATTATAATAGCCATAAAATGAAGTCTACTTCCTAACAAAGGTGTTTTCGTGTTGGTGATTAGGAGGTTTATTGTTAACGTTGGTTTATGGTGAAAAAATGGATCCCTTACAATGGATGCTTATCTACGCGACCAGAGATTTGGATAAATCTTGAATGGAACCTTTGAAAACCATTAAATAACAGGTTCTCAAATGCTTATAGTGCTTTTCGCGAGGGTTTTTAAAGTTTTTAGTAAATATTTGTTATTATCAAAAAATGAAAGTCTTATCCAGCATTCTCGTCTCCTTTCACGTCCATCCCGCGTCCCTTAGTTCCGCCCAATAAAGCTGAAATATCGTCATCGACGGTCTTCCAGGACAAGGCACTTTGAGTTAAGGGCATGAACTATCAAAACATGCAAATTGCTGACAGGTAAGGAAATAGTGTACAACCTCAAGTTCTCACTGGGAAGAAATGTAAACACCGTTTGACAGTTTGTGAATAATCAGTTAAATGCTTTGTTTAAAAGAAAAAGGTTAACACAGTTACTATATTTATTCAGCGTGTAATAAACACGCATCAACGCATAACATCGTTTTCTTCTGTCACCTCCAACCGGGTGGGAGCTTCCACGCTTCCGCAAGCATAATTCGTACAACATTAATACTATTCTGCCTATAAAAAAAACTAAATCTATCCCCATAACATTTACACCATACTCCACACACCGCAATCTAAACTCACAAAGTAACAATACTATGACAATGTAGATGCCTATTCTCAATGTTCTATTATAATATTTATGTTGTGTTGTGTACGTAATTGGTGCTGTGTTAGGATAATGTTTTTTTGTAAATATGTTTATGTATTTTATTATACTAACATAGCATAATAATAGTATGTTATTATACTAACATATCAGATATGCCGACGATACCGTTATCCTGGCTGACAACGCTTGTGTCCTTCAGGAACTCCTTAGTAAAATTGACGAAGCTGGTAGAGTAATGGGCTTGAACATCAATGTGGCTAAAATTTGTTTTTGGATGATGGTGTTTAGCCGAAACCCTCACAATAATGCTGTATAGCGAATAAATGGTCAAACAATCGAGAGAGTGACCAACTTCAAATACCTCGGCAGTCAAATCACTTCTGATCTGGATCCGGATAGGAAAATTGGATGCAGAATCGAGATAGCACGATCAGCATTCAATGGCATGAAATCATTCTTCTGCAGTAATAGTCTTAATTTAAAATTGAGACAGAGGATGGTCAAGTGCTATGTGTGGTCAATACTGCATTTCGGGGTTAAAACATGGACTCTCAAGGTGAATTCCGTGAACAGGTTAGAGGTTTTTGAAATGTGGCTTCACCGGAGAATGCTGAGAATTTTTTTACAGACAAAAAAAATGTTTTTCTGCTATTATATTACTTTATTCTAGCTAAACTGTTGGGATCAGGAAGGATATTTTAATTTAGGCCAATGAGGCACTTCTCAGCATTAAACAAACCTCTTAAAACTCTTCAGGAGAAACCGGCCTGTTGATAGTAGTCAACAGACCTTCCTTTCCACTTTCCGGGCCTACCGTTCCACTAGAGGAGTGTTCGGCATTTTGTTCCCTACTTTGGTTTATTTTACCAATTGCCTGCACTATATTGATCATGTATGATACTACCTCTCGTGTGAGTTCTTTATTACCTATCACCGATGGGATGTCATAACGATCTTCACCCAGGCTTCTGCATCGCGCCTCCAGCTGTTGTCTTTAAAAGCTGAAAAAGGGGCAATGCATCAACAGGCGAGGGACATCTTGAGGAATTTAACCGTCGCATGAGCAGCTGTCGATCTCGGAGATCTTGAAGAGGTGTAGGTAGCTCATGAATATACCATGACCCGTGAGAATCTGGGTGAGCTCGTAGCCAGCTTTCTGCATTCTCCTGAAATCATAGACATGAAAAATTGCAGAAAAAAACATTTTATTAATTCCGGTAGGTTCACTCAAATAACGATCGTTCCAGAGTTGAAGGGTTCTGCTTCTTATTTTCCTTTTGGCAAAGCTGAGCAGAAAATCTGTTAAATCGGGGGCTGTCTTCTTCACTCGACATCCGCAACTGGACGGAAGTGCGCGGGGTCGAGGCGCTGTTCCAGTTGGCGCAGGACCGGAATGCCTACTCTAGAGTGATCGCCAACGTCGGGGAGACCTGATATGGCATAGAAAGAAGAAGAACCTAGCATTTAGCGCCCTTGAGGTATTTTATTACGAAAATGGCGCTGTATAAATTATCCATAAAAATCTGTAATAGTTGCGTGAACAACAATAAATAATAATAAATACAAAATCTTAGTAAAGTTTAGGAATCTGCGTTTGGTTTGAGCCTCACCTATTTGTTAAACAAAATAAGGTAAAAGTGAATCTCGTGTTGGCTTTGGGGTGCATTGTACGCCCCTCAGTTTATCAAAGGCACAGGAACTCAAAAAATACCAACACAATACCGGTACTGTGCCATTCATTGTTTGAAGAGAAACTTTTATACTAAAAAATGTCCAGAGCGAGTTTTATTTAGGGGTGAAAAATTTCAAGTTTTAAAATACGTTTTATTTACATGATAACAACCATAATAGTCTGTTTTTCTTTCCTACCCGCACTCATGGTGCATAGGACACTAGGTTGGTACTCTAATCGCAGCATAAGCATTGTTAAGTAACTTGAAAACCTTATTTTATAATTTTATTCGCCATGTTATGGTATGTATGTGGGTGAATGTGTATGTGCGTGTGAGTGAGTGTGCGGGTGCGCGTCTGTGTGTATAATTATACATGCGTGCGCTCGCATGCACATTTGCATGCAAATAATGAGGATAATATTAAGATGTGGGAGACGAACAAAAGTTAAGAAAATGATTCAACTTCTAGATATCACGACAATTGATCAAAGAATCAAATTCAATGTTGCTAATGAAATAAACAAAATTATTCAAGGAATAGTTCCGAGATATTTTCAAAATAAACTAAAAAATAATGAGTTCTTTCATAGACACTGTGCAACAAGGGGATCTCAAAATATAAGACTGGAAGAGAAATCAAAAGCAACGTCCCAGAACTGCCTTATGTACAAGAGAATACAATTATTTGAGGAAATGCCAGAAAGCATAAAAAATGAAATAAATGTAAATATATTTAAAATTAAATGTAAAAATAATATATGCGAAAAATATTAGGTAATATATATAGTGTAAATAGTGAATATAATTAATGAAAATGTACATATGACACAAGCCCTGTTAATGCTTTGACTTCCATATTCCCTTATTCAAGGTATTTTACATCCCTGTTGTAATTTGTTAATTATAACATTGCTTGACTAAAATATTTTCAAAAATGTTTCGATAGTAGATATGAACTGTTTTTTTTTTTAATAATCCAACTTCTTGCTAAGCTCTTTCCTTGACCCTTTTTTAAAATAAATACATTTTTAAATTTTTTTTAAATATACTTACGCACCCACACACACGCACCCTCCCTTATTCATTCACACATACACACATTTTTTTCATTGGCTCTAGTATTGTTAATGTATTTCTATCTTTTTTTTATGTAATAGCTGTAAAAATCCCAAATAAACCAAAAAAATAAAATGAAATGAAATGAAATGAAATAAAATAAAATGAAATAAAATGAAATAAAATAAAATAAAATAAAATAAAATAAAATAAAATAAAATAAAATAAAATAGAATAAAATAAAATAGAATAAAATAAAATAAAATAAAATAAAATAAAATAAAATAGAATAAAATAAAATAAAATAAAATAGAATAAAATAAAATAAAATAAAATAAAATAAAATAAAATAGAATAAAATAAAATAAAATAAATAGAATAAATAGAATAAAATAAATAAAATAAAATAAAAAAATAGAATAAAATAAAATAAAATAAAATAAAATAAAATAAAATAAAATAAAATAGAATAAAATAAAATAGAATAAAATAAAATAAATAAAATGAAATAAAATAAAACAAAATAAAATAAAATAAAATAAAATAAAATATAATAGAATAGAATAAAATAAAATATGATAAAATAAAATAAAATAAAATAAAATAAAATAAAATAAATAGAATAAAATAAAATAAAATAAAATAGAATAAAATAAAATAAAATAAAATAAAATAAAATGAAATGAAATATAATAAAATAAAATAAAATAAAATAAAATAAAGTAAAATAAAATAAAATAAAATAGAATAAAATACAATAAAATAAAATAAAATAAAATAGAATAAAATAAAATAAAATAAAATAAAATAAAATAGAATAGAATAAAATAAAATAAAATAAAATAAAATAGAATAAAATAAAATAAAATAAAATAAAATAAAATAAAATAAAATAAAATAAAATAGAATAGAATAGAATAGAATAGAATAGAATAGAATAGAATAGAATAGAATAGAATAGAATAGAATAGAATAGAATAGAATAAAATAAAATAAAATAAAATAAAATAAAATAAAATAAAATAAAATAAAATAAAATAAAATAAAATAAAATAAAATAAAATAAAATAAAATAAAATAAAATAAAATAAAATAAATAAATAAAATTAAATTAAATAAATTAAAAAATTTACATATATTTAAATTAAAATAAAAAAAATGACGAAATTAAAATGAATAAATAAAATGAAATTAAAAAAAAATTAAAAATGTAAAAAAAAATTTTCAAAAAAAACGTAGTAAAGAAAAATAAAATATAACATTTATTTGTGAGGAAGATATGTAATCCAATTGATAATAAAAATTACTAAGCAAGAAACATGAAAGAAAAGAGACAGTGATATCAGGCAATCATTACCTTACCTCAGGTTATCTAAGGTCAACCTGAGGCAACCCCAGGTTACTAATACACAGTGACTCGAGAGAGTTTTTTCACACCGCATGTTAAGGCTGTAGTCTAGTAAAATGCACGATGGCCAGGTCCTCAGATGTCAGAAGGAAATGAATCTACTATTAGAATTAATATTGTTTTCGCTTATGAACGATGTTTTGATACTTTAGCATAGGTGTTATGCTATTGAATAATCTAATTAGCAAAAAGGTGTACTGGCACATTTTATGTTCTCGTAATAGCGACAACACACGCTAATTATCGAATCAATGATAATTTTATGATAATTTAATTAGTGTACTCGACCATTAAAAACGGCGATCATATTTGTAGTTTTTGTGATTCATTATTGTCATCATCATCATCATACCAATATCAGCACATGACGGTGCATAAGGCACTATATATCTATTTTAATTGGCCAGAAAATTATAAGACTCACAAAGAAAAAAAAAAATTTCTCCTATTAATTTTATTATAACCGATATATGCACTATAGACCAAATGAAGAAAGGAGCTTCATTCAGAAATACATTCATAAAGGACTCAAACTGGGATGTGTGATGTCACCATGGCTGTTCAACGTGTGTATCGATAATTGTATGTAAGAACTAAAAGGCTTGAGAATGGGAGCAAAAATGGGTGATTTAACCGTCAATTGTCTTCTGTATGCTGATGAAACCGTGCTTCTTGCTAACAACAAAGAAGAACTGCAATTCTAGGTAACAAAGGTTTACGATGTATGCAAGGGAAGCGATTTGCTGATGAATGTCGATAAATCCAATGTGATGGTTTTTGAAAGAAATGAAAGTATGACTAAATGTGAAATCACTGTGAATGGGGTTATACTAAAACAAGTAGAGGAAGTTGTGCATCTGGGAAGTATGTTTACTAGGAATGGAATGACTGAGAAAGACGTTGAAAGGAGGGTTAGTGCCGGGAACAAAGTAAGCGGTGTACTTAAATCAACCTTAGCAAATAAATGTTTGTCGCAAGAGGCAAAATTAACAGTTCACAATTGAGTCCTGGTTCAAACCGATTGTATGGGAGCAAAGTATAAACTTGGAATACAGGGATAAAATTAAACTCAATGCTTTTGAAATGCGATCTCTCAGGCGAATGTGTGGTAAAACTATTATTATAGTTGAATAATTAATACAGCGTAATTTTTGTGAAATTCATCTTAAGGGCGCTGTACAATAAATAAATATCCCAGCACGTCTTGCAGCTACAGAGCGCATGGACGATTGGGATTCTTGTTCCTCGTTTCCAATTATGATCTATTTTAACTAAAACAGATAGGAGATGTGGCGAAAATGAACGGTAACGTGAGACGAGGACGACCAGGGAAGACGCGGCATGATCAGATAAACCAAAATCTTTAGTCTGGTCGTGTCAAAAGCAGACAGAACCGAAGAGCATGTATGTATGAATATGAAATGAGCTAGAAATGTATGCCGGGATAGACGTGTGTGGCGGTCTATTCTCTCTGCCTACCCCTACGGAGAAATGGCGTGATGGTGCTAGTATTTCAACAGATCATCCATTAAAAACACACGTCGCCCTTATGAAATCTATCCAGCTGTTTCCTCACTTATATTTTTGCGGTTAGACACCCACTCGTAACACTCGTAACAGTCGCAACACACGAACGATCACCCATCTGCCTATCTGTTTTTGAATCGGTAAAGATTTTAAGAAACACGCTTAAATCCCATGTTTGTAATTTGATACTACGCGACTAAAAACCGATTTGTACCGCGGTACAATAAAAGGAAAATAGGACCCTAAATTATTTGCCATCTCCTTCTGGCGCGAAGGATTTGCATAAACAGATGTTATCCGTCTCGTGTAGAGGGCTATTTCACTAAATTCTGGGTCCAAACTAGAACATTTGCCATGTCAGATCGAGTCTGTAATATATCACCCTCCTATCGGCACCCCATGGTACATAGGGCACTGCATTGGTAACGTGGCAGTATGGTAAGGTGATCAGTCTGACGCTTCAGGTACCAGTCTCAGAGACTATGAAATATTTCAGTTAAAAAAACATTAAAAATTAATATTTCTGGTCCAACCAGCCAGTAGCACAATCACACATAACTATCGACGTGCTTAAAAACATGCTAAGCATTTGAGCGATCACAATGGACAATAATAAACATTAAAATTTATTGCAACAGAGAAGGAAAACATTATTGAGAAGGGATTTTTTTTTTTTTTTTTTCATTTATTTAGGAAACATACAGTACAGTTACAAAGTTTTATGTTTTACACAGTTAGACTTAACTATAATGGACCAGTGAAGTTTCCATATTATAAAGTAATTATATGTAAGGTTATTAAAGTACAATAAAGAGAAGGAAAAAAAAACATAAATAGAAGTTGTTTAATAATTTAAATTTTATGTAAAAAAAATGAAGAAAATTTGTAAAAGTAATTAAAAGTTAAGAATTAAAATAAAGAATAAAAAGCATGCTCAGATGTAAAAATAAAATAAAATAATTATAACATTTTTTTAAGAGGAAAAACATAAATTTACTCATACATATTTTAAGGGATTCAAAGAAACGATAAGACGAATCTTTAAAGAATCTTTAAATAAGAAAATAAATTTAGGAATATGGAAGTCTAGACAGGGCTTGTGACCTGTCATTGGCTGGTTTAAGTGGCCACTTTACACACTGTGTAACATTCACCATTCTGCCCATGTAAATGACCTGTAAATGCCTAGACTCTCATTTATTATAATTTATTTATTTTTTTACACTCTCATATTCCCTTTTCAATTTATTTTTTTTAATCTCTGTTGCAACAACTTTAAACACCATTTTAAATAAATATTTCATTTATTTATTTATTTATTTTACATAAACGGCAAAAATTGCCTTTAACAAATATTGAACATAAATATGAAAAAAAAAGCACATATAAAAACATAACAAAAAATTATAAAATTGCATAACTATAACAATAGTAACAAGTAGGTAAATACACATAAGCAACCAAAAATATTAACAAAATAAATACATAAATATGAAAAAACAAAAAAGGGAAAAACATTTTTAAATATAAAGAAAAGTTTAAGAATAATATTGCGAGAGAAAAAAAATCGAACCCGAGACCTGTTGCATGGTAGGCAAACGCGCTGACCTTTACACCACGAGGCCGTACATAATAAGCAAGGCAAAAAATAAGCAACTCCCGTAAAAAAAAATGTATTTATCTTATTATTTTATACATAAAAATATATTTATAAATATATATAAAGCCTTAGAATAGGTATTTTATTAAAAAAAAAAAAAAACAATTTTACAAGTCAAGATCTTTTTTTTGTTTTATTTTGTTTTGAAATTGTGAGTACATTTGTACTTTAATTTTCTTGCTAATAAACGCCGTATTCCAGCCCTCAACTATTTTTTTTTTAACTGGCGGGAATAGAATCCGCGACGCCAGTTTCACAGTGGTTGGGTCTAACCAATTGCGCCACGGTCCCTGTCCTAGTATCTCTATCATGTTAGGAACCGATCTTTTCACCTCTTGCACGTAAGGCAAACATGTTGAACACTTCACCACCATGCGCAAAAATCAACAAACTCAGAATAGGTCATATTAGTACGTAATTAATTGCTGATTTTTAAATCAAAATTCCATTCTAATTGATAAATTTATTGACAAAATAATTCAAATTCAAGGCCAGCAATAAATTATATAAGATTTATTGATGGACACTCTTACAGTACCGTCTTATAAAGGCCAGAAAACTAAACACGACATTGTCTGAATTCTAATAGGAAATTGAATGAACTGTGTTTTTTAAACATTATTTTAAATATTGTAATAAAACGAATTGGTCCAAGAAGAAGTAAAAATTTGGAAAATTGTTTTCAGGCGTTGCCTAGTGTGTGAAATAATTCAGTCAGGTGAATCTCTTCACAACAATAAAGGTTTCAGCTCTTTAACATCACTAAAATCAACCGATGGAAGAATTGAAGAAATATGGATGTTTAAACATAGGCAAAATGGTGAATGTTACACAGTGTGTAAATTGGCCACTTAAACCAGCCAATGACAGGTCATAAGCCCTGTAAATGCCTAGACTTCCATATTCCCTTATTTAAGGTATTCTCCATCCCTGTTGTAATTTTTTAATTATTATTATTTTTTTTTTTATATTATTATTTATTTTTTACAAAAAAACAACAGTTCTTACATAAGACTATGAAATATAAAAAATAGTACATTAATCCAGTTATGTTTTTCACAAATATAATGAGAGAACAAATGCAAATGTTTGTAAACAAGAACTGGATTCAACCACCTAGGGAGCTGTTAATATTAACATATTACAACAGATATGAAGATTGTTTTAGGCAAAGTTATATATGTATAAGTATTTATTTATTTATTTATTGTTTTTATTTATTTCATAGACTAAGTTTTTCTAGCGACATTTCGTGGTGGAACTGCATTTCAATTTTAAAAATAAAAATACGTGCATGGTTTTATTCCACTTTTATTTTTATATTTTTATCAGAATTAACTGCCGGGAATGTTCCTTTCAAAGAATCACTTAATTATCTATGCCCGGGGACATGGCTGTCGATGAAACTACGAACTAGCGGCCCCTTTTATAGTTTTAATAAAATTTAAATACATAAATATTATACTTTTAATTACTTAATACTTTTACTTTTAATTATATATATATATGTAAATAAAATCAATATATTGCTGCTCTTGTGACATCAATTTTGAAGATGTTTTTTAAATTGACCTAAATTTATTGTCTTATATTTCACTTAAAGATTATTCTCATCGTTTCTTTGAATCCCTTAAAATAAATATGTGTTTATGTTTTTCATTTTTTTTTAAAAATGTCATTACTATTTTATTTTATTTTTACATCTGAGCATGTTTTTCATTCTTAATTTTTAATTACTCTTACAAATTTTCTTCATTTTTAATATTATTTCCATTTGTAAATACTCACTACAAACTACAAACCTTAAAATATCTATTTTTCACTTAATTTTTAATTTTTAAACAACTTTCATTTATGTTTTCTTTTTCCTTCTCTTTTTTATACTTTCATAATTAACCTTACATATAATTGCTTTTTAATATGGAAACTTCACTGGTCCATTAGAATTAAGTCTAATTGTGTAAAATATTAAACTTTGTAACTGTACTGTATGTTTCCTGAATAAAAGAAAAAAAATATAATAATAATAATAATACATTTAAAAAATTACATCTGTTTTTAATATAAACATTCAAACAAAACTTAAATTCATACTACTTTATACTGAAACGATTTTAATTTAAACTCTTTTATTTCCATAATTATATAAAATCATGATTTACAATCCCTGCTTGCACTTGTATTTAACATAGAAATGTGTTTAGTCTCCTACCAGTCTGACGATGTCGGTCACGACGAAACCCGGTCACAAGTAAAAAATAAGTGGAATAAAACTATACATTTTTATTATTACTCGTATAATAATTTATTTCACAATTAGCTTTTTTTTTATATATATTAACACCTTACCGGACATAACCCGTGTCAAGGCATTCATTAACATTATTTTTATATTATGTTCTAGTACATAATAAATAATTTTAAAAAAGCACAATGTACAGAGCTTATAACCTATCATTGGCTGGGTTATGTGGCCACTTTAGACGCTGTGTAACATTCTACATTCTGCCCATATTAGAACGTGCATATTCCTGCAATTCTTCCGTCT
>JAGVSM010001143.1:0-33972 GCA_022494885.1 Micrasema longulum | reverse complement strand
TATTTAAAAATTCAATCAATGAAGAACTAAAAACAATTTCATATCTGTTGGCCATCAAACAGTCATCATCAACGTCAACCACCATCGACCCTCAGACGCTCTGCGACCAATTCACTGAGGAAAGTTGTCAAGAACTTCTTGAGCTTGTGGCCTTTACAATATTTTTTATGGATCTGGCATTATATTATATATTTATATTTTTTTGTTTAAAATATTTTTTTGAGAAATCTTGACAAAATAGCTAAATATAAAGTGCTAGATTTTTTCTATGCGCTTTGTAGCTGTAAGACGAACCGTTATCTTGCTTTTATCTAAGAAAACTGAAGTATTAAATAATTGGAAACGAGAAACAAGAATCCCAATAGTTCATGCGATCTGTAGCTGCAAGACGTGCTGGGATATTTATTTATTGTACAGCGCTCTTGAAGTGATTTACACAATAATAGCTCGTCTATGTATATTATCCAACATGTTAATAATAATTCACCCTGGAGTAATCATAAAGGTATTTTTTGAATTCCACACAAATCATGATTGAAATAGCTTTGTCTTCAAAGGTGTCACAAATTACAATAATGTCCCAAATAAACTAAAAACTATTAAAACTAATATGTCAATAAATATAATCAAAGTAAATTTAAAGAGATTTTTTGAACAAGTGTAAAAACTGCTTTGAATTTTAATTAGTATGAATGTATTATTATTTTCTGTTGTTCCTTTTGTATCCTTAAATGTTTATTTTCTTTCTTTTTTATGCGTACATTCAAAATTATATAAATTCTAATAAATAAATAATTATAACAGTGTGAGTCACTCTCCGAGAACAAGATAAAGTCCCTTTTTTTGGAGAGTAACAGTTAGAACATTTACTAGATGTATTAAAGTCGATTCACTTATGAAGTATATTGATTAATAAAAAAAATTTAAAAAAATTAATCCCTCAAAAAATATTTTTACATTTTTGGTAGAAATTGTTGTTATTTTCTCAAATAAATATTTAACATTAGATAAAAGCTTAACTCAACCATTCAATTACCTTACAACGACACAAGCGATCCAAATCCGAACCTCGATGAATCTCTACTCTTCCCCGATACCGCAGCGCCGCAACCTTAACAGACAACACACGGAACACGTAATCATTTCCGCATCCCTAATCATCCCTTATTTACAGGCCCGATGACGTCACTCGATTTGCTTTGAATAAGGAACGTCGTTGGTCTCAAAGGGCTGTTTACGGCTGATTAAAAGTCCGGCGAAGCCTCACGGCTCTGGTCAGGAGAACTTAAGAGGGTAGGGCTTGCATAAGAAGACTTAAGGGTTGAAGAAAATTCTTTAATTTACACCCTTACAGTTGTTGTATTTTTCGCTTCAGGATTATTAAATTAAATCTAGATTGCACAATTTTAGTACCAGAAAAGTTGAAGATGTAAATCTTTTACAGTTAGAAAAGATTTTTTGACCAAATGTAATTTTAATATTGCCAAAGAACTTCTTTTCAATTTTAATTTTTGGTAATAAAATAAAAACATCATTTGCTTATAAACACTTACAAAATCAAACAGCGGTGGAGAACATTTTCATCTACAAGTGTAAATCTACGCATAAATATATGGAAATGAATAATCTAAAAACTGACGAATATCGTGAGTTATGATAAAGGATTATGAAGTATTTAAGTGGTCTATACACAGTATTTAATCATATAAATCCATAAAAATAAGGCCGTAACAATATATAATATGACAGGAATATTTTCAAAAGAGGTCTCGAAGTTAAATATTTTTTTTGTTAAGGTATCTAAAATAAAACACTTTTATTGGATTTAATTTATTTATTTCACTTCTCCTTTTTTTTTAAATAAATTTTACGCGTTTTGCCTTGTTATGACATTATCAAATTAACTTAAATATTTGCAAAGTTTTTTTATGTACTGACAATAATTGCTGTAACAATATAGGTGCATAAAAGTATTGATACTTCATACGCTTCTCTTTTTTGGTCTCCATTCTACAGGACTCATATTGACCATATCGAGTCTGTCCAACACCGTTTTCTAAGAAAAGTGGCATGGTTGCTCGGATTACAGAGGGGTAATTATCCCTATTTTGAAATAGAGCAATTTCTCAATCTGTCTTCATTGGAGAAATTGTTGTTATGAGACTTCGAACTGAGATGGACCTTATATGCATTTTAAAAAAACTTAATGCTATAAGTGATGTCCCATCTATGTTCCAATCAATTTCTTTTCATGTTCCCAACCGTGTCACCAGAAGTCAAAATCTGCTATTTTCAAAGTCTTCTAAGAGCAACTTTGGTTTTTATGCCCCAATGTCCAGAATGTGTAGATTAGTCAATTTATCACACGACTTGGAATTCTTTGGGATAGATCTTCCGGCTTTTCGTAGACCTCTTCGCGACTAAACAGTGTGGGATGAAGTTGGATTGGCATGGTTTAGCTCGAAGTCTTAGGTCTTTCGTTTTTGTGAATATATTGTAAACAATTATTGTTTTGTCCTTGTTTGTCTTTGCTTTATAGCTTAATGTTCTTTTTGTTCAGTTTCTTGCATTTATGTTTCTTCATGTAACTGTTGTAATTGGCTTAGGCCATATATATGATAAATAAATAAATAAATAAGGATATATAAAGATTATTGAGGATTTTTATATAGACCAAGAAAAGTAACTTAATTAAAAATCAATAAGAATAAACTGAGTACATTTTATATCATCATCATCATATGCTCGACAGCCCTGGGTGGGCCTTGGCTGAATTCAGGAATCTTTTTTACTTTTGCCGGTCTGCTGCCCTTCCTCTCCAGTTCCCTACTTCTAACATAGTCACATCTGTGCTGATGTAGTCCATCCATCGCATTATGAGCCTTCCTGGTCTTCTATGTCCTTGTAGCACAGAGAGAGTAAGGTGTTTTATGGGATTTTCGTCGTCCATTCTAATCCTACTTTTATGGAATTGATTAGATCGGTAGTTCTTAGGATATCGTATAGCTTTCTACTGTAGCGACGACGCCGATGGTTGTTTTCTCTCACAGGGCCATAGATAACTCTGAGGGTTCTTCTTTCGAAGGCTGCAATAGTTTCCTCAATATAATTTGTCGTAACCCAGGTTTAAGAGGCATATTGTCAGGATTGGTTTGGTCAGAGTTTCGTTCAGCATTATTTTTGTATTATTTGTTCTAGTTGTAATTGTTTTTGCAACAGTCGGTAGCCATTATTCTCCTGCTGATTTCTTCCCGTGTACTGTTTTACTGGCGACTGTAGAACCTAGTTTATAAATGACTTGATCACCTCGAAATCATAGTTTCCCGATGCGAAATTGTGGGGGATTATGCTGAGGGTTTGGGAGGCAATCATCAACTATGTTTGTCCTCATTAATGATGAGTCTCATTTACCTTGCACTTGGTTCAAGCGCTGTGAACGCATCACGGGTGGCTTGGAGAGATCGTACGATGATGTAAATATCGTCCGCGTCAGCTGAACTGATTTGAAGAAAATATTGCCTCTGGTTTTTTTTTTGAGTCCTTGATAACCTTTTCAAGGCTATATTGAACAGGAAACACGCTAGTGCATACTCCTGTCGTAGGCCATTATACTTCTGGAAAGTTTTCGAAAGATCTTTATCAATCTTTAATTTGGTTATGGTTTGGCTCATTGTTGTTTTTTCAAATCTAATCAGCTTATATAAGATGTTAAGCTCAGTTTTACAGAATATTTTATATATCCTAATTGATATATGTAAATCCTAATTGATTATATGTATTTTTATAAAATTAAATTCCGTTCCTACAAACAATAATTACATTAATAAATTATATTTTTGGAATGTGGTTGATGATTATAAAAGGCAAATGTAGCCTCTGAATAATTATTTTTCTAAAAAATAATACATGGATTTAAAAATAAGTAATATGGTGACAACCGTAAACGTACTAAGATTCATAATTTACCTCCTTTCATAGAGAGTCATTGGCCGAAATTGTTATTTAGAAAAAAACAATATAATTGTAATGTGGTAAAATAGATTACTATCACGCCATTAACTGTAGGGGCGGGCAGAGAGGATGGACCGCCACACACGTCTAGCCTAGCACATGTATGAACCTATCTTTTTTTACATTTATTCATCTTGATATAAATTATAACATTCATACGAGATGGTTACCCTTATTCCGTGAATGCATTTATTTATTTATTGATATAAACAGTTTATAAACATATTAATAAAAAAACAATAAACTGTTTAAATGTATGGAGAATACCTAAGAACAGGGAATATGGAAGTCTAGGCGTATACAAGGCTTATGACCTGTCATTGGCTGGTTTAAGTGGCCACTTTACTCACTGTGTAACATTTACCATTTTGCCTGTGTTTGAACATCCATATTGCTTCATTTCTTCCATTTGTTGATTTGAGTGAAGTTAAGCCTAGACTTCCATATTCCCTTTTCTAAGGTATTCTCAATCCCTGTTGTAATTTCTTAATCTTAATTACTCCCGAGGGGGTAAAATCCAGTCTTTTGTCTACCAACATTTGGACAAACTCAAGTATTGCATAAAGGTATGTTTACATTTTGGTCCCGTACCAAAAACGCCCATTCTGTTTGTATAAATTAAGATATAGTTTAATGGTATCTTAAACATACTTTGATATCTGTATATAATAACTACTCATAAAATAATCCACAAGGGTTTATTTAATTACCTCTCAATTAGTTAGTAATAAAATAGGAAATTGAAAAATATATACAAAAATCAATAGAAATAACCAGCTGTTTTGACATGCGTCTTTAAAAAGTAAAAACTCGGTTCAATAATAAAGTTATGATAAGTAAATAAAATCAGACCCCAGCCCGAGATTCCCCGAGCCCCATTGCGCTGGAGCCCTGCAGTGACGGCAAGGCGGCCGTGCTGTCTCTCCTCGTCAGATAACAAGACTGTTAAACTAAATGAAAAATAGTACTATAGAAATCTGTGACTATGACTGACGAAAAACCAAAGAGACGAGTGCGAATATTATAAATTTAACTGTTTCGTTAGGTTAGACCGTTTCGAGAATTATAGTTTGGAGGAGCGTGGGTAAAAAATTCCTACTAGGATATCATCCTGTCTGTTTTCATATTTATATTTGTATGCAAATATGTAATAGCCCACAATGCGTTTAAATCAATAAATAAGACAATAAAATTTACGCAAGGGGGCGAAACTTTAAAGGTCTCTGGGGTGGAATGTCACCAAATATTTTAGCCACTTCCACTTTCTATAATATTGTATCCCAACTAAACACAGGGCTCTCGGCCTCACAGAGTTAAGAAGACGTTATTATTGTTTTTGTAATATGTGTTTTTATATGAAGAGATAAACGAAAAAAATGTTTTTTTCAAATAATATATTTATGACTCAAATAAGGGAATGACAACCGACTGATTCCCGACATGTGGCGTTATCCAAGCCTTTGGGCAATACTACAGCCAAATTCATCGTAAAGCTCTCTGTTAGGCTTGAAATAATAGAATATGTTATTTCCCGTGAGAACAGGGTGAACGATGCACTGAAATCTACTTTGACAAACAAATGTTTATCGCAGGAGGCTAAACTAGCAGATCACAATGGAGTTCTAGTGCCAACTCTTAAGTATGGGAGCGAAGTATGAAATTGGAAAAATGATGATGAAATTAGGCTAAATGCTGTTTAGATGCGATGCGAAACATGTAGAGCGAACGGACAGCAAAAGAACGGCTAAAAGGATCTACGATGCAAAAGTTGATGGATGCAGAAAATGAGGAAAACCGAGAAAGACATGGCACGATCAAGTCCATCAAATACTTGAAGATGGACATATCAAAAGTTGGAATAATCGGCGCACGTGCATGAGAAGATGTATGAATGTAGAGGAATCGAGGTTTGTAAGCAAAGACAGAGTGGTATGGCGTTTTATCCTCTCTGCCTACCTCTACGGGGAAACAGCGTGATGGTTTGTTTGTTTGCAACATTTATTTTCATAGCGTTAAAAATGTCGGGTTTCGTACTGAGATAAGAGCATTTTCTGGAAATTTTACTGCATTTTTTTTTTTTTTACGCAGATAAATTACATAGAATTTTTGAGAGGACTTACAGATAATGTTTTCTGTTAGAACATCACTAAATATCATCATCGTCATCATCGTCTCTGCTCTGTGACATGACCAGCTGGGGTAGTGTATTAGGAGCTCCTCAAACCCAACGAAATCATCACTTGCGATCGCTATCGACAGCAATTGATACGTGTCAGCCGAGCAAATAAGGTAAAACGGCCGCAATTCGAGGAGAAACGCGACAAAGTAATTTTGGAGCATGACAACGCGATGCGAGGCCCGTCAAAACATACTTGAAAACGCTCAAATAGGAAGTCCTACCCCACCCGCCGTGTTATCCGGACTTCTGCCTACTATTTGTTACCGATTACTACTTGTATACACTGTTACATATTTTATACAAACAAACCATCACGCCGTTTCCCCGTAAAGGTAGGCAGAGAGGATAGAACGCCACTACACTCTATCTTTGCATAAAGATCTCGCTTCCTCTACATTCATACATCTTCTCATGCACGCGCGCCGATTTTTCCGACTTTTGACATGTTCATCTTTAAGTATTTGTTGGATTTGGTCATGCCATGTCTTTCTCGGTCTTCCTCTATTTCTGGATCCATCAACATTCGCATTGTAAATATTCTTAGCCGTTCTTTCGCTGTCCATTTGTTCTACATGTCCAAACCAGCGCAGAGCTCCCATCTTGATTTTGTAGATAATGCTTGTCTCAGCCTTACATAATGTACGGATCTCAACATTTGTGCATCTATCGTACACAGTTTTACCACACATTCGCCTGAGAGATCGCATTTCGACAGCATTCAGCCTGCTTTCATCCCTGTTTTTCCAAGTCCATACTTCACTCCCATAAATCAGGGACGGGACCAGGACACCGTTGTGAACATTATATACTGTTACTATTTACAACATAGACTGTTTCACATTCCAATATACAGGACAAACCTGCCAATGTTTGTTTCTCCATGTTGAACAATATAACTATGTACATTGACATTTTTCACGTCTCTGATGGAGTTTTTCGTTACAAGATTCTCTTACTTTTTTAATATATTATCCTCTAGATATTATGTATAATTATGTGTTATTTTCGTATATACCTTATTTTAACTTATTTTTTAAATTATTTCTATATGTGTTAATAAAGATATTCCATTATTTAATGTACATATATATGAATAAATAAATTTTAAATTGTTTCAATCTATGACTTCTGATGCTCGATTCGTAAATAGCTTCAAAATTTGAGTTGTTCTTTAGGTATAGTATTCGTATGTTGACAGGAAGATAGAAAAAAAGTAGTCCCAAGTGATTTATTTATTGTATTTTATAAGGTAATATAAAAATGATACTTTGAAATGGTAATTTAAAACAATACAATTTGTTAGTATGCGTCGATACAATTTCACATGGTATAATAACATTTGTTTTTTTTTTTCTTATACAATATGCAATACAATAAAAAATGAGCTGTACATGTGTACTTATTAAATAAGAATTATTCCCAAGACATTATTGGCAAAAGTTAGGAGAGTCTCATGAAAAATGTAGATTTTGTTATTTCGTTAGTATTGATTGACAATACTTCTAATGACACGTTCCTTACTATATCTTTTTTTAAATAAAGAATTGATTTTCATGAAAAACCAGAACTTCAACAATATTTGAGTATGTTTAAATGCTTACAGACTGGCTGGATTTCGTCCCTAGCGAGTTATTCATATTTGATTTAACTCTCTGTTGAAATAAATTTAAAGGAGAACTTATTCAAGTCCCCAGAAAATGAAATAAAAAATTTGGCGCAATAGAGAAGGAAAAAAAAATTGAGATGGGAATATAGGAGTCTAGGCATTTACAGGGCTTATGACCTGTCGTTGGCTGGTTTAAGTGGCCACTTTATACATTGTGCAACATTAACCATTCTGCCTATGTTTGAACATTCACATTTTCTCAACTCTTCCATCTGTTGACTTTCAGTGAAGTAAAAGAACTGAAAATTTTATCATGTGGGTGAGATTCATCCGGCTGAACCAATTCACCGACTAGGCAACGCCTGAAATATCTCTGTTGCGACAAATTTAAATATGAACAACTCCCTGGGGAGAAAATTCTGCCAGTCTGCAAGCATTAGGATATACTCAAAATGTTGTTGACATCAAAAAGATTGAAATAAACATATAATAAATGGCGATTTTACTTGATATTTTTTACAAATAAAAATACGGATCATTTAATTAAGTACAATTTGAACTGGTGTTTTCAGTGAGTAAAATAGGTCCATGAAATGTTGAAGCAAATTAACTATCCGAGGTTTTCATGGAAATTTGATCGCGAATTGTCGACGTTCGGTTGAAACATTTAAACGACGAAACAAAATAAAATCCATCCATCCAATTCACCTTTAAATACTCCTCTTTTTATAGTTCAGTGAATTTTTTAAGGCTCCATTAAAGGAAACATGCTGGATTAACCCCTTTATGAGTAAATAAAAGCCAAACTATATAAAGCGACTGGATCGAATTTCATGAATGGTTTTTGAAAGCTTCGGTGCTACTAATGGGGCAGTCTGTTACTTGGGTCAGGGGGTTTAGGGTTCGGGGACTTGGCTGAACTAGACCACTAGGGTGAATGATTCGAGAAATATTTACCATACAAATCTTGCGTAGGAACACTACGGCATACTAGACTGATCTCAAATATATCAAATATAAATATGATTTACTGCGTAAAAAAAATAGTATGAAATGTTTAAATTTTGTTTTAATTGCTTGCCTTAAATACTCATTGCATGTTTAAAAAAAAAAAAAAATTTTTTTTTTAAAAGATATATTTGCGTTCTTATGATTTACCCAAATATTTAATTTTGAGGGCCATTTTCAACGAGTTGTAAATAACTAACTATAAGAAAGTGGGAATCGAGTTGGGGTAGAGTGGGATTCGAGCCATAGACTTTTGGTCCGTGAGTCCGAGACACTAGCCACAGGACCACAACCCGATTTACAAGTACCACTACCATCGCGCCATTTCCCAGTAGGGGTAAGCAAAAAGAATGGACCAGCACACAAGTCTATCCTGACATACACTCCTAGCTTCGACCACATTTATACATCTTGTCATACGTGACCTTTGATTGTGTTTTCTTTTGACATAACCAGCACACCGATTTTGAACGTTATCTTCATCAGTACATATCGAGGCGGTAAAAAGTAAAACAGATTTTTTTGATCAAAAATATGTGTATTAGTATGAAAATTCAATTCAATACCTTCATTGGCGACATGTAATTGAACACGTTTAGAAAAAAAATTAAACACATTCCATTTTTTTTTAAATAGTTGCTCCTCAAAATCGGAAGAAATCAGCTGGATGAGGTCTTACGAATAAGAACTTAATGCTGCCTTCAAAAACGAATGTTTATTTTTCATTCATTATTTCAAAAAAATATTTTTATGATTATTACCCTACTAGTTTTTTTTCACTTGGTTTTAGTTTTAGGAATTCAGACTGATGTTTGGAATTTTTTTTACATGTATTATGTATTAAATGATATCAATATTAAGATAAAATTATTATAATTACTGATGTTGTTATCCCACAAATATTTTAAATAAGGGAAAGTTTTCCCAATATATTCATATTGTACATGTTCAAATGTTCTCAGTATACTCTAATTGATTTTTCATTGCTTCACTTATATTGGTTTATACAGGATGTTCTTTAAACCCTGTCACATCCGAAACCACGATAGCACGGTATGAGTAAGAAGACATATTGGCACATTAAAATATTTTTTTAGAACGAATAAAACTTTTAAAAATAAAATATCAAAAAAAAGCAAATGGTTGCTTACTTCTGCAGGGGTGAAACGAGGAGGGGGAAGAGGGAAATCTGATACTACGCCACGCTCCCTTCACTTCTCCCCTACAGAAGTAAGCAACCATTTGTTTTTTTTAATATTTTATTTTCAAAATATTTATTTGTTCTAAATATATTTTTTCAATATGGTAATATGTCTTCTTGCCCATACTGATCATCGTGGTTTCAGATGTGACAGGGTTTAAAGAACACCCTGTTTATAATTTTTCAATACTTGCTTAATATTCCATTAAAATTTAAGAACCATTATACACGAATAAAAAAGAACATCAAGTATTGATAGTATATAAAGAAACTTTGAAAATATTTGAGTTAGTTTGATAATGTCGTAACAAGGCAAAACGCGTCACGTTTATACACTCTTGTATATTAAAAAAATAAATAAAGGTAGAATTTAATTCTAAAAAAGTATTTGATTTTGGATACCTTACTAATATAGTAAAATATTATAGTCACAGATTAATCTGTATTTATCCAAGTAATTTTTCCAAATAGTTTTTTTATATTACCGGGTTTCGAACAACATTACAACGTTCATCATTTGAGCAAATGAAAACTGTATTCTAATGGCTGTGAACTTTTTACAACTTGATATATTTCTAACGTTTTCAATCCTTGAATCTTCTACCCAAAAAGCTTAGTTTAAGGTCTTAGATTAGCATGGAAGGAACAGATAAAAAAAAGGTGTCTACCTTTTTTGATTTTTAAAAAATTAATATTAAAAATAAAATGTACACTGCAAATAAATCCTGTTTTCGTAATATTAGCATTCGTAATTTTTCTTTTTTTTTCTTTTTCTTTTCTTTTATTTTCATGTATATATGCTTTAAACGTTTTAATCATTAAAAAAGGAATGGCTCACTCTCAGACGCTGAAGTCTTTATGAGCATTTTTTTCCAAATTATTTTATCCCTTAACTTTAAGATGTATTTTGCTTTTTATTTATTTGTATTTTTTTAAAATTAAATGTCAATAGGTTTTAAAAAATAATAAATTAAAAAATTTAAAATATGTAATTTTTATTTCATTTATTTTTTATATATTCCAGGAGCTTTGGATAGCCAACGCTACTTCCGGAGGATCCGAGGAAGAAGAACCGGATGCTGTTACTCTTTTATCAGTTTTACTCGTTGGTAAGTTTTTTATCTTATTTTTTTTAACGGGCAGCTTTTTTGAAATTTTATACAAAAGCCAATAAAAAACTGTTCAAAAAAAAGAAGAAATCTAAAAGCTTTTTTTAAATTTTTATCTCCTATTTAGAGTTTAAATAAAATAACATATTGTAACGTCACAAAAAATATTACTAAAGATCGTGACCTTCGTAAAATTTTATTTTTCGGTACCTTCATTATATATCGTAGTAGTGAACTTAATGAAAAATACTTTACAATAGTCCATTTGAAAGGTATAATTAAATTTGCTAATGTACGTAAAAATTGTACCCTCGCTTGGTTCACCAACGGGCTAGGCTTATTAAACATTTTAGTACCTTCGGTCATTTTACAATAATAATAAATGTTTTCATTTACTGAATTTCAAAGAGCATTCAATATTATAATAGAAAACAGGAATCATTTTAAATACGTTATTAAATTTACATAAATACATTATGGCACAAGTGAATCTTTAATTATTCAATTTAATTGGTTGGAACGCTGATAACAAGATTCCATTTCACTCTCCCGAATAAGTTTTTCTTCTTAGAAATGTTTGTAATTTTTTCGAGACGTTTAAAAAATGATTTATAATAAATTGAAGTTATTCACGTTGAGCGTTGAAGAAATTGAAAAAGTTTTACACTCACTTTGACAATTGGTAGCAGTTTGATATTTTGGTGTTCGAATTTTCGGGCCTCTGTAAACATTTGTGAACAGTAAAAAATCACAAAAATGAGTTCTTGGCGAGGGTTTGTTAAAAGCCCATTTTAACGAATCAAGTTAAAGTTGTTCTAAAGGGGTAACTTTGTCCGCGTTTTCAGTTAATTACACTTTGATAGTCGCGCTAACTGGGATTTACGACCAAACGTGTCAAAGTTAACGGCCTTTCTTAATTACCATCTGCGCCTACTTAGAGAAAGGCAGACGGAATTTCAGGTTTGCGGTGTCATTCTGACAACTTTTCGCGTCATAAAAGAGCACGCGCGAATTAATTCCCTTAAACCGTGTTAAAACAAACAGAATCAAAAATTTATTCAGAAAATAACCCTTCTGCATCGTTAATTTTAAACATAACCTTAAAGTATGTTTTAAACGACGACTTATTGTTCATTTCGTAATTGTGTTAAGAATCCTTAACTACATACAGCTTTTGCGAGGTAGTAAATAGTGCGTTAATGTTAATTTATTTTTTGAAATTGTTTATTGATATGTGTATTGTTATAAAAAATAATAATACGTTAAAAACATTCATCTATAATATTAACATCGACGCTGAAAAGAAAAATAAAATTCAAAGGACATGTAACAATTTTATAGAAGAGCCAATTTGTTTTTTTAAATTAAGAATCTCGTATTTCAAATTTGAAGGGAACGAGGTTTCTATGCAAATAAAGAGCAATGTGGCGTTATATTCTCTCTACCTACCCTTACGGGGAAACTGTGTGATGGTTTGTTGTTGCTGTTGTCGTATTTTAAATTACTATTGATTTATGTAGGAATTACGCCAAAATAATACGCATTTTTTTCATTAAAAAAAAACAAAAAAACTTTATTTGGCTTTTCTGTCAAAATGCGACATGTCACTGGGTAACTTTTTTCCTTCCAGCCTTGATATAATATGTATTTTGGTTCTAACTATGAGAAATTTGTTTGTGTTCAAAAAACGTTTTTACTTTTAAAGTAATTTACTGTTAAGACTCTTTTCAGAGGTTTCTCAGCAGGTGAAAAGGAGATAGTGTTGGAAAAGTTTTGAAAATACACCGAACACCTAAAACCATTAAAAAAAGATGCCTCAGGGCGCCTGTCAAAAGTAAACTTATGGTTTTTTTTAATACACGTCACTACTTTACTTCAATCATTGATTATTTAATATTTTGTTGTCTGCCTTTTTTCGTTAACCTTTCCACTTCCATTAAGCCAGCCACAAGTTAAGGCTGTAGTCTGATAAACAGTAAAGAAATCAAAAGTTTTTTCTACAGTAAAATCCCGCGTTGTTCTTACAAAAACATGCGATAGAAAATAAAGTAAATAATTATTTGATACAAACAATTATTTTCTGAGGTATTTTCGATAAAAAATATATTTAAAAAAATTCTATAACTAAAACATAATTATTTTTCTCCTGATGAAATTTGGACTCAACATAGGTACATCAGTACTAGTGCAAAAACAAAATATTTAAGTGAAAAAAAACGAATCATTTATTTTTTACATAAATGGCATAAATTGCCTTTAGCATGTATTGAATATAAATATGAAGAAAAAAAATACATATTTAAATACATAACAAAAAATAATAAAATTGCATAATAATAATAGTAACAAGTAGGTAAATACACATTAGCAACCAAAAATATTAACGAAATAAATACATAAATATAAAAAAATAAAAAAAATAAAAACATTTTTAAATACAAAGGAAAGTTTAAGAATAATATTGCGATGGAAAAAAGAAATCAGACTCATTTTATAACTATCAAGTACAGAACAAATATATCAACCTTGTCCTCATACTGATTGCTATATCTATGGAGCCTAGGGATAGGCGAGTGGATGTGATAGTTGGTCCTAGAACTTGCTGAACAAAAAGGAGATTTTTGGCGGGTATGTCGACCAGGTACACGGAAAC
This sequence comes from Micrasema longulum, assembly GCA_022494885.1. Taxonomy (NCBI): domain Eukaryota; kingdom Metazoa; phylum Arthropoda; class Insecta; order Trichoptera; family Brachycentridae; genus Micrasema; species Micrasema longulum. The sequence goes on along the minus strand of JAGVSM010001143.1, from coordinate 20,205 downwards.
ACACCAACTCCAGCAAATCAGGACAGTCAATTAATGAATTGATTACTTTATAAAGTAATATTAGGTCAGTTAGGATTCTTCTATCAGAAAGTCTTAAAATATTTGCTGAAGATAACAATTGATTAAAATTAAGTAAAACAGCTGGAATATGAAGTTTGAAATGAATATATTTTAGAAATTTCTTCTGGACGCGCTCGAGTGAATCAGAATGTACACAATAATGGGGCGACCAGCAACCAGACTGGAGAAATATATTCTAAACGACTTCTAACCAGGGAGCAATAAAGTGACTTGATTGGTGCGATACTTTTAAATTTGTTAGTAACCCTACAAATAAATCCCAACATACTTAGCGCCTTATTTGAAATCTTGTCAATATGTTTAATAAATGTAAGTTTATCATTAAAAATTACGCAAAGATCCCAAATGGAATCAACTCTTTTAATTATTGCGTGGTTCAACAAATAGTTAAAAAATAAAGGTTTCTTACTTTTAGAAAAGGAAATAACCTGGTGTTTACCTGTATTGAGAAAAATATTAGTTTTATTGCACCACTCGTGAATTCTGCTGAGATTCATCTGCAGGGTATTGCAATCACCAGTATTATTTTGAACTTTATAAAGTTTGAGGTCATCAGCAAAAAGTAAATATTTTACATCGCTAAAAGTTTTTACAATACCATTTATATAAATTAAAAATAAAATAGGTCCCAAGTGTGATCCTTGGGGTACGCCGCTTGTTGCTAAAAGATGAAGATACTGACTGACTTCACTCCATCTCTCTCTGTCTTTATGTAGTATACTTTTAAGCTCTATATAGTTATCATTCGTATTTATTTTTTCATATTATATATATTATTTGAAGGAAGTGCAGAAAACATGAAATGTCGTAGAGATCTAAATAGAAGTATATGCTTTTTTAATTGCAAATGTATTAATGTTCCCATTAATGTTTCTTTATTTACATTTAAATCAAGATTCAAATGTCACTATCTAAATATTTGAGTTGTTCCTATCACTTTTTCTTTCCATCATATCACCTCTCTTCTGCTCTCTTCTTGATACAGTGTAAATTTGTTAGTTAATATTTGTTTTTAATTTTTGTATTTAATTAAAAGTGTAGTTTTTTCAAATTAATTTTTGTTTTAAATTGTTATATTAATTTGTGTTCTATTAAAATATGTCTATGTGCTCGTAATTTTCTCAAATCGAACGTTTTGGGTAGGTAGGTAGAAATTGACTTATGGCAATATGCCCGCCCTTATATGTATATAAATATGTCAATTGTATTTGAATATAAAGTGTCAAAATAAATATATCGTTGAATCAGCCCACCAGTATAATACGTGACAGAGTCAAAATATTCACGTACTTGGATCACGCACTACAGGGTATGGTCTAAGGTCTCTGATGTACCTTGCTTGTAGTGTGTACAACAGGCTACCGGAGTCCTATAAAACGCCAAAAAATGACAAAATTCATTTAAAAATTACTATTTGAGGAGGTACATGGAAGGTGAAATTTAGTTTTAAGCTCATTTTTTTCTCGGATATTTCTTTCTCACTATATGTAAATGTTTGATACAAATTTTTATTATGAATTGTTTTAATTTCTTTGTATTATATATTTGCTTGCTATCTTATAACAGTTTTATGTACATATTATTACTTGTTACTATATTATTTTTATTACCATACCTTTATGTAAATATTATTTTGTCGCAAAATGAGTTTGTTGTAACTGCCGAGAGTTCAAAAAATTAAAAAAACTGTATGATTTAATAAAAAAATCAAAAACTGTATTATTTAATAAAAAAATAAAAAACTCTATGATTTAATAAAAAAATAAAAAAATAAATCTTAAAATGTAAGTCTAATTATGTCTTCAATAATCATAGTGAACAATTTTTTTCATGGAATAGTATTTCCATAGTTTAAAAAAAATTATTGTAAAGATTTTATATTTTCAACATATTTTTAGCAACATGGTTTTTATCGAGCCATTTGAAATTCATAACGTTTTGCTAAAAAAATATTTTATTTCCGTGTTGTACCTATAAATGTTAAATCCAAATATCTTTTCTATGTGAACTTGAGAATGTCCAAATATTTTGTTTGATATGGACCTTTAGTTCGGAAAAAAACGTTCGCAAGTTTCGGTTCAGGGTAATATTTTTTAACAATATCCGGTTCAAGAAAACTAACAAAGGCGATCCAAATATCGTTGACTGGAAGGGTTCGCAGGACTGTAAAACAAAATATATACCAAATGTGATATTATATTGGAGTGCTCCAACGGACGCGGAACGGAGGTCAGAGAATTTTCAAAGTAGAGAATACGTTTGTATAGAGTAACTCGACTGTGATAATATAATGGGATAAAAATATCAGTTAATATCTATTTTTCGTATCATTTTCTTTTATCCATTCTTTTTATTTTTCATTTCATTTCAACATCAAATGGTGCATAAGGCATTGGTACACCAATAGCAGCGTATCTATATCATTTTTTTTACATAAAAATACTTCAGGTTCTATGAAATACTCTAGTAAAAAACATCCTTTTAAATTAATATTTCATAACAACCATGTCGGGAACTGAACCTGAGAACTTGTGTATGGTAGATAAATTTTCCGACCGCTACACCAAGAGGCCGACATTTAATTTATTTATTTACAAAAAGTTTCATTATTTTCATTATTTATTTACAAAAAATATTTGATTTGAGAATGTATGTTTGTCTGGAGAGCGAATTGGCGATGAACGAAAGTAAGTCAAAAGTGATAGTATTTGAAAGGGGAAGTGAGGTTACTGACTGTATAATAAATTTTAACAACGAATGTTTCGAACGATTTAAAAATTTGTGTATCTAGAAAGTATGTTTTCAAGAGATGGAAGAGTAGAAAAATATGTTATAAAGAGAGTGAATGCGGGCAAAAAAATGAACGGCTTACTAAGCACAGAAATCGCAAATAAAAATATGTCAATCGAAGCTAAACTGGCAGTGCACAACGGAGTTTTAGTCCTAAAACTTATGTATGAAAGTGAAACATGGAACTGGCAAAAGAAGAATAAAAGCCGAGTGAACGTGGTTAAAATGCGATCTCTTAGACGATTGAGTGGGAAATCAATGAATAACAGGGTTACGAATAATGAAATCAGGCGAGAGTGTAAATCTTAGTCAAGTATAATTGATATTATTATAAAAAGGGTCTTTGAGATTGTTTAATCATGTATATCGAATAGACGACGAAAGAATTGTAAAAAAAATATATGTTACTAAAATAAACGGTAACGTGAGACGAGGACGACCAAGAAAGACGTGGCATGATCAGATAAACCAAAATCTTAAGTTTGGTTATGTCAAAAGCAGACAGAACCGAAGGGTATATATGACAAGATGTATGCTTGTGGAAGAAGATAGGAATATTTTCCAGGATAGACATGTGTGGCGGTCCATTTTCTCTGCCTACCCTTACGGGGAAGTGGCGTGATAATATTTTAAGTTTGTTAAAATGATAAAGGATCATGACTGGACCTAACCCTTTGGAGAGTGATGGTATTAAGATTATATTACAACTGAGATAAGGATCATTTAAGTGAAATATAAATTTTTTTAAATCTTTATTTAGGGTACAAACAATATAAAATATTGAGATTTATAAAAAATCTAATTTATTAATTACCATATTATTTAAACACATATAAATAAACATTTGAATAAAATTAAAAATTGGAATGATTAAAATTCAATAAATTATTGATAAGATTAACTAATTGATAGAAAAACGCCATTTGAATACGTGTCTTAAACCTAAGCAATATGCATTCAAAAACGTTAATCTCTGTGCTTTCAATGATCTAATACTATAATCTGCCTATTTTTTCAATTACTCGTATGTTGAAAAACGACAATCTATTCTAGAACGATTCTATGTGAAACGTTTTTCATCATCATCATTCATCATAATGATGAATAGAGCACTGCACTGATTCATCAATTGCAGTGTATCTCCATGCCATGCCGGGAATCGAACCCGAGACCTTTTGCATGGTAGGCAAACGCGCTAACCATTACGCCACGAGGCCGACAAACATTTTTGGGTTTCTAAAATTATGGCCATTAGGAACCCTTATTTTGAATACTTAAACAGTATGGATGTCTAGACTTCTAAGGCTTATGAACTGTCATAGGCTGGTTAAAATGATCACTTTGCACATTGCGAAATATTAAACGTTTTGCCTCTGATTACCATCCACGTTTTCTCAAATCTTTCATCAATTGACTTTTATGAAGTCTTTAGTCTACACATTGGACTAGGAGATTTTTTATTAGGTTTGTTTTTTCGTCCAGCTGCCACCAAACGCCGAGACAGTAACTGGGGTTTTGGATGCCACCGTTGTTTACCGGTTTCAAGACGTACTCGTCTCTTCATCAGGACATCAATTGAAGCAACATGCAAAACCCACTATACTCCTTCACCATGGGAGTTGTGTACAAAGAAACTAATTGGTCAAAACGTAAATCTACTAATTTATGAGTAGTTAAGTTGCCTTCTGTTTGATGTGCGTATGCAATTTCTATGGTAGGTAGTAATAATTTATTAAGAATTACTCCATTGAGGACCGAGAAGGTGACCCGGTCCCCGAGAAGTAGAATGAATGGTTTCGTTTAGGTACGACACAGGCAACATATATGACTCATAAACGGAAAGCTTCTGGTTCGATTCCCGGTGAGAACACAAAACATTTATGTGATTTTTCTCAAGCCTGGGTGTTCTGTGCTGTAATTCATCACTGTACTGGGCTTATGGCCGGTTGCGGTGCAAAAAATAAAAAATAAAATAAATAAACACCGTCGCCTCGACCGAGACTACGGGCAAAATGCTAATATGATATATTATTTCTGAAAATATACTTCATAAAAAATAAAGGTTGATTATTAGTTGTAAGGAAATTTGATCAAAAGCACTCTCTTTACGATTCGTCGATAAGTTAATTCTGTCTAGAACTTTACTCATTCATATATTTTCTATGATTGAGTTTGCGAAAATTGCTTCAGAACATAACTGAAACTGAAAGAGGAAAAAACAACTTATATCTTTTATTTCCCAACTGGGAACCGAACCAATATTCTAATGCATGCTAGAATAGAAAGTTACTTCTGCGCCAATCAAGGTTATTTGAACGACTACCGTAACATTTTTTTCTTATTTCATCCTATAATAATTCGGAACAAAAAAATATTTCAGTGAAAAACGAAAGGTTAAATCTACTTTTTCAATTATTTTGCAAAGTTAAATACTAATAAATTACATGTCCATGAGTTACTGCAACTTTATTTCATCACCATCATTCCTTTTCCGCACCTCATGGTGCATAGGACACGGCATTAGTACACCAATCGCAGCGTGTCTTGATCATTTTTTTACATGAAGGTAAAATAATCAGTCTTACGCATCCAAGGACTATGAAATATTTTATTGTGAAAACACTCTTTTAAATAAATAATTCATATCAACCATGTCGGGAATCAAACCCGAGATCTCTTGAGTGGTAGGCAAACGCGCTGACCATTATATCACGAGGCTGCAACTTTACTTGGGACTCGAAGGTATTTGTATTTTTTAAAAGCTCATATTCAGAACAACAAAGGAACGCAGCAATTTTAACATTTTTATAACTATATATTACTAGCGGACCCGACAGATGCTATTAGCTTGGAAAAAGACTTTTCATTGATGAGTAGGTACCTAGATAATTGTTAGTGGTTGAATTTCAAAACTAAAAATTGTTTATATTCAAATATTTTATTAAAGTAGGAACCTAGGTTTGAATTCCAAAACATAAAATAAATACTTTTTCAAATGTGACATTCTTTTTGCAACTATTAAACTCCGATCTTCTCACCAACAGAGGGGAGTTCTTATGTAAGAATACGATTTTTAAAATTATACTGAATTTAATATTATTTTAGTTTTATAAAAATCCAGTAAAAAGAAATAAATGGGTAAAAATAATAAGGAATTCAAGGAAAGAATCTGTTAGAGATACACAAAAAATAATGCTGTTTGTAAACATTCAAAAACAAACTTTTTTATACATTTTTTTTGTAAATGCGTTCTACTTGAATGCAGCCCTGGTAAATCCATTAATAAAACATTTATGCTCGTTACTTATTTTTTAAATATTTGATTTAAGATTTTAATACCTACAAATAGGCACAGCCCAAAGATCTGTATTTCTCTGAAAACCGTACGTAAATCGGTTAAGCCGTTTAGGGGGAGTTTGGTGACATCAAACGTACAGAGGAATTAAATATATAAAGATATACTTGTAAAACAATATACTCGTATTAACAAAACATTTACTAAAACAAACAAAATAAATAAATAAAAACGCTTTAAAGAAATTAGAAACTGGAAAATCTCGGACTTAGGGAGATACGGTCGTTTACGTACCAGGCTACGCAGACGATGCAACCATAGTGGCAGAATCAGAAGATGATTTACGACGCATGGTACACAAGTTTCACCTTATTCCGTTTCCGCATCTAATGGTGCATAGGGCACTGCGTTGGTACATTAATCACAGCGTATCTTGATCATTTTTGTATCATGAAAGTAATATGATCAATCTTACGCTAAGGGTACCAGTCCAGGGACTTTGAAATATTCTAATGTAAAAATACTCGTTTCGATGGAAAAATAATTATTTTTTTAAGTTATGCATTTGTTACATACAAATTCATTTGCTAATTACACATGTCATGTGAATGCATCATGTTTCTTTAAAATCCATGCAGTATTTCTACACTTTAAAAGGACACAAAACGGCATAGTTGAATTCAAATCAGGAGTTGCGTACTGAGCGACGTCTACAAAAAACTAATGGGTCAAAACGTAAACCTACTCATTTATGAGTAGTTAAGTCGCCTTCTGTTTGATGTGAGTATGTGGTTTCTCGACTATTCTTAATTTTATGTATGTACGTATTGAATATATGTTTGGCATGTATATGTTATATTTTAAAAAAAATATTGAATTCTAAAATGCGTATTCGTTTTTATATATGGCGAGATCTAAAAAGTGTTGCCACGGTCCCGATTTGAAACTTTAATGTGTTAGTTTAATGTCGTGCAAAGAAACTGAAATAAATTCAATGTACTTATCGTGGGTGTTTGATTGATCACAATTTGACAATACCACAGCGGGGAGTACAATTAAAGCTTTACAAGTATTTTTGTTTTGTTATTTCTGCTGTTAGATTGTAGAAAAATATTGCATTTTCGCTAATTGAGTGTTTTGTAATGTATAGGAAATAGGTGAAACTGAAGAAATACGCTTGTTTTTATAAACAATGTAGATAAAGGGGTAGACGCTTTCAATGTAATGCGTTTACGTCAAGTAAAATATTTTTTTCATATTTATCACGATTCATTATCAGATGGTAAAAGAAACACTTACACATCTTAAAAAATAGACGATTGCATTAAAATAAAACACAAATTTTGCCAAGTTAATAACTACTTTGACCATCGCATGTTTCCCGTTTTTCGGCATACTTAAAAGTTTCTTGATAAAATGAGAGACTTGTTTGAAAACGTCTTTTTCAGCTGAGTATAGTAAAATACTAACCCAAAAAGACTAAAACATTCAAAGTACACCCTCTCGCTAGGGACATCGTGTTGGAAAAATATTGTTGTACAAAGACTGGGAGTGTTTTTATTTTAAGTTTATGCAAGTTTGCTTTTATAAGGAATGGTATCGGATAAAAATGGCGAAATGCACTCAAAAATACGCGTATCAAAGGAAAAATATTTTGGCTTTACGTGAAAGTTTTTTTTAAATTTCGTATTGGAAAACTTTGTTGTATTTAGCTACAAATGCAAAGACTTGTTTTTTAAACAAAGATACATTTTAAATGGGTGGTGTTTTATGTTTTTATATTCAATTCCTTCTAAAATATTGTAATCTTGTAAAAATATTATTAGTGGAATTCAGCACTGTGAAAAAAATGTATAATTACATTAACCCTTCCTTCCCGGTAATGTATAACTAGTACACATTGCATCTAATAACTCAAATATCTCTATAACTTTAATGAATCATACTGTACTAAAATGTTAAGTATTCCTCCGTTATGTTATTGCGTATTTGTTCAAATATATTTTAATTTAATAAAAAGTACTTATTGAGTATAGAAAATGCATTTTATCAGGAATCGGGGATTAATCACTAATTCGATCAAAAATTTACCAATGTGTCGTATGTAGTGACGTATGAAGTAAAAAAGTGCCGAAAACACAATTATCTCACACAATCTTTACATTTCACTCTTGATACAACAAGTATATTCGGGAGCGAGAAGGACAATTTCATGCGTCACACGCATGAATAGATGCAGTAGCTCTCCGAGCTTTGTTAGGAGAGGTCCTCTCGCTCGCCTTGCGAGTGTGAGCTTATGGTTTTTTCACGATTATGGCTTTTAGATTTGAATTATCACTCCCGACTTCAACTTAATATATAATTTAAGAATATATATTTTTTTCAATTTAAAATTTCTTATTTTTGCTTGTCTATCGACTGCGTAACACTGTTGCCCGATAATGTTTTTGGTACGGTAAGGGAAAAGTTTAAGTGAATTTTCTGTCTGTGTTCCAACGGACGAACACTGAAGATGACTGTTCTGTGTGTAATATAGAACCAGAACCCTGATCGAGAGTTTTCTTTTCAATGGCTGCTGTCAAGTAAAAACCATGACGAAGGAAATCGAGAGGGGATAATTTGGCCTAGTAGGGTTGCGGTTGGCACGTTTTTGTAGTTTTGGTAGTTTTAAAGGTGTTTCTATACTGGGCTAAGTAAAATTGTTCACCCTGCCTCCAAGTAACATATTAATCATGATTGAGATTCACGCATTTGATGTTTCAATACAATGCCCTATGCATCACTGGGTATGGAAAGGAAAGTGGTGAATAATGATATAACGGTTTCTATAAATTGTATAAAAGTTATATCAAATAACAATATTGTAGTTTTAAGTTATACATATCGTATGTTATTATATCGGCCTCGTGCAATAATGGCCAGCGTATTTGCCTACCATGCAAGAGGTCTCGGGTTCAATTCCCAACATGGTTGATATGAAATATTACACAAAAGGTTGTTTTACTAAAATATTTTATAGTTCCTAGACTGGTACACAAAGCATAAGACTGATCACCTTACCTTCATGTAACAAAAATAATTGAGATACGCTTTGATTGGTGTACCGATGTAGTGCCCTGTGCACTATTAGGTGCGGAAAGGGAATGATCATAATGATGAGTTTTTAGACATTAATTTTAAAAATGGATTTTTGTATAAATTGCATTTACTTATCCTATTAATTAATTTACAGTTTCGTCAACCATTCGGAAAATTTGAAAAACAACAGTGAAAAGATTACAGCAAAAAACAAATATTAAAAAAAAAAACATAAAAAAGTGCACATTAGTGGAAAGTATTAATAGATAAGTAATTTATATAACATCTTTAAAACGTACGAATATTTATGTACAGTGGTGCCTCACACAACGAACTTAATTCGTTCCAGGAGCAAGTTCGTTATGCGAAAAGTTCGTTATGTGAAACGCGTTTTCCCATAACAATACATGTTAAAAAAAATAATTCGTTCTGTAGCATAAAATATGGTAAGATGACATAAAAAAAAGATAAATTTTTTGTTATTATTTTTATTTAGATACATCTAAAAACATAATGAAAAAAACACACATTTTTTAATTTTAAGAAATAATCGAATCTTGCACATCTTCATCCATTTTCCGCTTTTTGGCCGATGGTGCAGTGAAAAACCTGTCCAAAGTCGTTTGTTTCTCTCTTTTCTTCAACATCTGCCGGAAATAACGGACAAGAGTATCGGAGTACAGGTCGTTGATCCTGTTTGCTTCAGCGGAATCCGGATAGTGGGCATTGGTAAACTCCTGAACTGCTTTCCATTTGACCAGGATGTTCTTGATGTCAGCAGTTGGAATTGGTTGATTGTTTGATTGTTGCTCCTCGTTATCAGATGACGCTTCCCTTTGAGCATTGTCCTGTTGTTGGGCCAGAAGTGTTTGGAGCTCTTCAGTTGTCAGCTCTTCTTTGTGTTCCTCAATAAGCTCCTCTACATCCTCTTCAACGATTGCTGCGACACGTGCGTAAGTTAAGCGTACTGCTCAGTGACTAACGACTGCCTGCGCGGAAGGATGCAATAAATCGGCAGTGATCGTGTGAAGTGGGCGACTTCGTTGTGTGAAGCGAAGTTCGTTGTGTGAAGCGAAGTTCGTTGTATGAATCGTGAAATGAACGAAAAGGAAGTTCGTTGTGTGCAGCGTTCGCTGTGCGAGGCGTTCGTTATGCGAGGCACCACTGTATTTGATAAAAAGGTACCCAAATTGAATAAAACGAGCATTATTGATTTATGTACTAACGGTCGTAGCCAATTTGTACAAATTGTATAACGTTGTTTAATACTAATAAAATATAAGATCCATATCAAGTTCATAAATTTTACATACATTTTATGATGTACACAAGGCACATTATGTATGGTGTATACGATAGCATAAATGAATTGAATCTAAAAGAAAAGAAAAATATTGGTTTAAAAAGAGTTTCAAATTTAAGTATTGCTACGAAACAGCCGCCATAAAAACAAACAAAAAAACTTTGGTTTGATGAAAATGTTTAAATAATTCAAATAATAAAGAAAAATTATGATCAGCTAAAAATGTAAAAAATTCTCAGACAGAAACTTTGAGGTAAATAACTAAAGTAAGCACAAGCGTTCAAAATGATCCCTTAACCTACGGCCAATTGGCATATGTTTGAAAGAACGGGCTTTAGTTCATTACGAGCATTCTTCGGCTACTTTTAAACTCGTCGCTGCTCGCAACTACTAAAATGCCAACATGTACGCCAAAATTCTGCACAAATCATTCGAGAAAGTGATGATATAATGGTATTGTTTTTGTCTTAATCAATGTTTGTTTAAAAATCGATTTATATATATATAAATGTTACATCTGTTACCAGTACTTATAAGTCGTGAGCTATCTCTTGTACTTGTCCTTCTCCAGCTCGCCGAGCGTAAATGAAAGATTCAGGGAAGGGAACGCTATACTGAATAGAACTCACAGTTGACCGATATAAACAGTCCGGGCTTTTTTTATTTTCGTTTGCCAAAGACAATGTGAAATGACGTGATGACAATTGCACCCCCCGCTGACCATTTCCTTTCCTTTGGGGACGACTTTTTAGCTCAGATTTGTATGGAGTGTCATCTTTTTATATATTATATATAAATGGACAGAAATGGGTATACAGTAATAATTAATCTGTTATAAATATATGAAAAGAAAAATAATATGTTTAATTCAATGTTATTCAATTTATTTATTTAAAAATAACTATAAACATAAATTCAAGACGTACATATTATACAAAGAAAAACAAACACGAAAGAAACTTCTGTCAAAGTAGTAGGAGAATCCTGTACCGGAAAACCGTTTCGGATACATGGAACAGATTAATATCTATCTCGAGTCTACTTCGCACCGAGGAGTTGTAAATGTAGAGAAACAATAGTTATTTTATCTTCATAGTGTAGATGCAACAGTTTTACAAAACATATATGGGTTGTATGTAGTGAAATCAAGGGTATGTTTCACATGAATCGTGGTTTTCAATATTCCAGCATTGAAAACAAATACTTTTCCCGAACTTCGTCGGATTTCTGTGAAACACCAGAATTTAAAATGTTATACCGAAATTATTATTTCATGCACCGGCTATAAATTTTCGAAACACAGTAGAGTGTAACAATTAGCGAAACGCGTATTATCAAATGATTTATTTGAAAACATTATTCTTGACAAATATAATTACACACACCTTGCGAAATGTTTTAGCAGATATGTGAGCTTAAAGCTGTAAAAAATATAAAACGCACATGTTATAAGGCATTCTTATTGAGTAGAAAATGATACTTATTCGATCTTAAGCGATAATTTTCATGAGCAATATTTTCCTGGGTAAATACACATATTAAAAAAAAAATGTGAGTATGTTTGTCGCAAGAGGCAAAATTTGCAGTTCACAATGGAGTCCTGGTGCTGACTCTGATGAATAAACGAGAAGTGTGGACTTGGAAAACCAGAGATGAAAACAGGCTGAATGCTGTCGAAATGCGATCTCTCAGGCAAATGCGTGGTGAAACTACGTACGATAGATGCACGCATTTCAAGATCAATACAATAGGTAAGGCTGAGATAAGCATGGTAGACAAAGTAAAGAAGGGGCTCTACGTTTTTTTGAACATGTAGAGCGAATGGACAGCAAAAGAATAGCTACAAAGATTTGCAATGCGAATGTTGATGGATGCAGAAACAAAAGGAAGACCTAAAAGATATGGCATGACCAAATTCAACAATTACTTAAAGTCGACTTGTCAAAAATCAGAAAAATAGGACTCATATCGACCATATCGAGTCTGATCAACACCGTTTTCTTTGAAAAGTGGCATGGTTGCTCAGATTGCAAAGAGGTAATGAATAATTCCCATATCAAAATAGAGCAATCTCTCAATCTGTCTTCGTTGGAGAATCGTATAAATGAGATGAAATTTTTATCCATTTTAAAAATATTTTATGTTTTAATTGATATCCCATCTCTATGCAATCAATTAATTTTTATGTTCCTGACCATCTCACCAGAAGAAAAAATCTGCTGTTTATCAAATCTTTTAAAAGCGACTTTTGTTTTCAGTTTTCCCTGAAGATGGCTCCTGCAATGGTAGCCGAAACGTCGGATCAAATCCAACCCCGGTGTCTAGAATGTGTAGATTGGTCAATTTTCACACAACTTGGAATCCCTTAGTATAAATTTTCCGGCTGTTCGTAGATCTTTTTGCCACTAAAACAGGGTAGGATGAAGATGGATTGGCACGATTTAGCTCAAAGTCTTATATGATTATTGAGTTTATGAATATATCGTATATCATTATTTTACGGCACTTGTTTGTCTTTGCGACATTGTTTTATGTTCATATTGTTTAGTTTCTTGTACATACGTTTCTTCATATAACTGTTGTAATTGGCTTGGGCCGTATATGATAAGTAAAATAAATAAATAAATGATTTTGATAAAATAATAAATAAATTTATCAATGACACTTCTTGGTTTAGTTTTGCTTTTTATTTTTTTGATCAACGAGCGCTTTCGCCTAAGTAGGCATCTGTCTTCTATGTAGGCCATGGTTTCTGTCTCCTGTTAGTATAATTATTTGATCTTATCTCCAAAATATGTTAAGAATAGTATAAAAACTGTAAACGTAATAAACAATTCAGCAGTCTTGAAGATGCATACTTAGGCAAAAGCGCTCGTTAGTCAAAATAATAAAAAGTAAAACTAAACCAAGAAGTTTCATTGTTAAGTTTATTTATAATTTGATTATGATCATTTACTATGGAGTTTTATCAAGAAATATCAACAAAAAAATTCAAATAAATAAATGTTTAACTTTTTTGTTCAGGGGACTATGCAGTCCTTTTTTTTTATTATATTATTGTTGTCAATAATGTAGGTGTGTGTAAAAAAACATAAATTTACAATCGCTTAGTTTTCTTTATTTATTTTTTTAATGCTAACTTATAAAATGCTTCTTAAGATATAAATGTCATGCATATTTAAGTTTTCCGAAAAATGAGGCTAAAATTAAAAAGATATATTATTCAATTTGAATAAAGAATGCATAAAATAAGTGTCTTTTTCACAATAAACCATATTAAGAAAAAAAATTGTGTTGTTTCCATTCAGAAAATAATTAAGACAGGCGCCGTGGCGCAGTTGATTAGACGGCTATCTGTGAAACTGGCGTCGCGGGTTCGATTCCCGCCAGTTGCAAGAAAAGAATCCAAGAAAGATTTTTTTCTTAATTGGTCTGGGTGTTGTGGTGTATTTTTCATTACTTTTTTCCATATCCCCTCGATCTCACCTGCTGATATGCCTCAAAATAAAGGCTTAGCGGGTTATTCCTTTAAAAAAAAAAAAATTAAGACGAGGCACAAAGCTAGCGACCACGCGTAAAGTATTTAATACCATGCACAAACACGCGTTTTTTGTAGATAGATTTAACAATAATACCCATGTTACATGCGTCTGGCTCCAATGTTTATCTCAAAATATTTTTTCGAAAACAAAATTACGTTTGACAGAAAATAATTATTATTTGGTTTACTACTGTACGTACTGTTTCGTGTGTTTTTCTGCCTAATGATAAATGAAATAATTTTTAAAATAATTATCGATGAATCAACCCTACGTCATCTGACGCTATTGGTAGAATCTCACTTATAGGAATACACATGCGTCCTTAATCATTTTGTAAAGCGCTCTCTCTCTCATCAGCGGACTGGTTAGCATAACGCCGTCTCTCTCACCCGGACTGGTGGAATACAAGTGCGTCCTAAATCGTTTTGTAAACGTCAAATTAATATTTTAAGGTTATCTGTTAGTTATAACTGGGAACTGTGGTCATTTTAAGGTATGTTTTAATTATTTGTTTCATATATCGGTATCATATGTTGATGAAATACTTTTGTTAGTAGTAATATACAACTGTCACCAAAATTCTCTTGAAAGAGTCCAAAAAAATTCTTACGGTATATATGTACATTTTAAACTGAATAAGTCATGAAATTTTTAAATTACGATTTTTTTACTAAAAACGTGGCACTTTACAGTCGGCGATGGCAATTGTGACGACAAGATTAAACGGTCACAAACAAAGTTCGAAATTTAACCTAATCGTGACATATTAGAGGCATGGCCAATTTTATGAACTTTAACGGAAATTTAAAATTATTAATATTTTTTATGACACTAATAGGTACAAAAAATTTTTTTTTTGCTCGACAATAACTTATAAATTGTAAAAGTAATATTTACCCATTCTTAAACTGATCATTAATTCTGTAGAATATATTTTTGTGATATTTGAGCAAAGTAATTTACATATTAAGGTCTAGTGTTACTTACCGTATAATGTACTGTATATTATAAAATAACATAAAATTTAACTAGATTAATAACATAATATTCTTTTAATTCACATTTTTTCTTTGGTGCTGGCAGATTAATATTTCTTACGACTCCCTTCTTGGCGCAGCGAAATTTGCTATTCGGCTTAAAAATCAACGAAAATAACGACCTCGTATATTTCCCCCGCGAATTTGAGCTTGATATTAATCATTTTCAAAATTAACTGATTTTTTGATGATCTATCCTATCTGGCAGGAAATTTCTGTAAAAACGGAGTCAGCGAAATGACGTTGAATGCGATTAAGTTAGGATTATTTTGGTACTAGTGAAATAACAGGAACGAAGGGGTGAATTTTAATCTAAGAGTCTCAGAAGAGAAAAGTTCCATTTTTTACCCGAAAAAACGAGACCATTTTACCGCAGGTTTGTAAGAAAATACTGATTCTAAATTGGATGATTTCAAGAAAATTAAAACAAAAAAAAGGGATCTTGGTTTTTATTATTCTTTTAATTATTGCTCCTGTCTCTAAAAGACACTGCAATTTCTACCTCAAGATGCAACGCAATTATCCTTAATAGCATTGAAGATAATTGTAAAAATACATCTAAATATAAAATCAAGGGTCATCTATCTTAAAATGCGATAAAACATTTTTTTTGGTTTATGATTAAGTGTTTGAAAAATAGAAAATAACGTTTGTTTGTAGGACCAAAAATTATAATATACATATATATAGAATTAAAAATAATAAGACGTTTTTAAGCCCCCAAAAACATTTCCAAAACAAAAAAACTATGAATAATTTGCAAGTAAGACCAGAATCAATAATATGTTCTTACTTAAAGGAAGTACAAAAAAGTCGTTAAGTGGTTATTATTAAACCATTAAATAAAAAACGATCAACTGTAATAATATCGGATGACTTAAAAAAATATCTAGATCCAGTTGAGATTGGAGTTTCGGGGATGAGAAGTTTAAAAAAGGGATCTTAAATCAATTATGTATCTGACCAAAAGATAATTTGTTTTACAGGAAGAAGTAAAACGAAAATTTGGAGACTAATAAATAATGATAGATGCCACTGGAAAAGAGACCAGTATCAAAACTTTTCGGTCCAACGAAAAAATTGACGCCGGAAGAAATAAAAGGAAAAATAAAAAAACAAAATTATTTCTCATCAGACGATATTCAAATTACAGTAAATAACGTTAAAAAATCTTTTAAAACAAATGACCAGGTCAATGTGATGGTCATTATGAAATTTGACGGACATACCTAGAATAGGATAACGACAAAATTGCCTGTATGTCCACGTCTATCTATACTGCGATGTTTCAACAACTTATATTAACCATCTGATTTGGAGTAAGGAATATGCTGTTTATAAAAATAAAATTGAATCAAAGAAATGAAAATAGGTTTTTTAGAGTGAAAAAGGGTTTCGAAAAAAATCTTTATTAAGAATGTTTCAAGTATTTCAGCTCATTGGGAAGAATTGAAGGAATTGTTGTATAAACCACCAATGTTGATGCTTAGTGAAACAAATGTAACTAAAGAACTAACCAAGAATTAAATATTGTTTCCGGAATACATGACTGTCAGGTGTGATTCGTTAAGTAGGCATACAGGAGGCGTAATGATTGTCATCCAAAATAAAAACTAAGCAAACACAAACACACTAAAAATTAAGTTAGTAAAAATAAGTACAGTATAGTTAGTAAAAATTAAACAAAACGGTTAAAATTATTTTAAGATAATTTCAAATGAGGTTCTGCAAGAAGCAAAACTCACTATGCTCGTTATTGATAATAAATATATAATCAATAACGAGCATAGAACATTTGCAGTGGCAAGTCATATTCCAAATTGAGACGTTAAATCTTTATTGGATCTGTTTGAAGATACGTGCCAAAAACACGCAATTAAATAGGCCAAAAAAAAATTACAGCAAAGAAAAAAAAGTATGATACATCAAAAAAAAAATAAGAATAATAAAACATATTTGTGATAAAAAGATGATAGAGAATATCAAAATATTAAAAAAAATATACTTTTATTCAACATGTTAAAAAAAAATCATTAAGAAAACTAACGAATACAACAACACTGAACTTCAGAAACAGGGAGATGACGCATAAAAATTTGCTCGAAGAATTTAAAATGAAGAATAGAAAATACTCATAAAATTTACGAAACATAATACGCCTGAATTCAAAAACTTGTAATATGGTTGAATGATATTATTTTTGTACAGTATAATGTAAGTTACCTATGACTAGTTATAAGTTTTTTTTTACAATAGTCTAAATAAATACATGAAATTGTAATTATAAGTAATAAAAAGCGTTGAATTTCATAAAATAAATAATAAAACTCTAAATATATATAAATAGTTCAAACATAACATAAAATAAAGTATGTGCATAATGAAATATATTTGAAAAATTTAAGTTCACGGTAGTGTACTACGGTACTTTAGTGGTAAGCAAAATAGAAAAACTGAGAGTGATGTTTACAGCATTAGAATAATGTTTATTATTTGGATTATAGATGTAAGAATTTTCGCTTTAAACACTGAAAACGAAAAATGAAACATCAATTCTTCCATACTCGATTCCGAGCCGGTGTCGTGCGACGATTGAAGAATTGACAAAATAACCAACTAATAACAAAAAAAAAATCTCGACTTCATTTGTTTACTTTAGTTAAGTTCAATAAAAAAATAACATATTCATTTTTTTAATTTAGCCAGTTGGCAAACATATAGACGGACTCGAAACATTGTCGAAAAAAAATAATGCTTTAAAACGAGTGACTATATTACGACTTATGTGCGTGAAAACTTTTTGACATAAACGAGTTTATGTAATAAAATACCAACAACGGATCCGTAACTTAATGAAGGAACTAAAGACTCGCTTTTCAAAACTGACAAGAAAATGAAATTTCATCAACTGGCGTTTGCAACATAATACGATTTGCGTATAATTATTCCACGTCAAAGGCAAAACAGAATTTATTCCCCAAATATAACTAAAAACCAAAATTCACATCGAAGTCAACAAAATGCGAAATGAATTTTGCAATTATTCTATTCGTATAAATTAAAGGAAGAGCTTCATCAACTGGATTTAAATTATAATTGACAATATGACAAAACTGGTATTTTGTTTGTTTTTTATTTAAAAAATCGTCCTAACTCAACACAGGACTCTAAGGTCCCCAAAGTTGGGACTTATGTATCAAATAATAATGTGTTATAAACTGCCTTTAAGTAAATAAATATATTAATTTTATATTTGAAGCACCAACTTTGTTTTCAACCATTTTTTTTTCTACCGACCGGTTTTAAACCTCCACAAGCTTCTTTTTTAATATGTTCTTAACTTATGTATTCTATCCTATTTCATTATATCAATTATTGTCTATGGAAGTAATAAATCAAGTATTTTTGTCTTGTAATGTAAAATGGATTTGTTAATAACTAAACAGGAGTGAAAAAAGAAAAAAGAAAAAATAAGTGGTTAAAATCAAAGTATTTTAATTTAATTTAATTTAATTTAATTTATTAAAATTTATATATTTTTACAGATAGTAGATGTATAAGATTTTATTTATTTGTTTTATTTTATTTATTATGTACGCCCCTAGGACTTTTAATGACAGATTTTTAATTTAAATTCAAGCGTTTCTAATAAAGATTTTTTTTTTTTTTTTTTAGTATGGAATTACATTTATTTTTATGGATAAACCAGTACATAAACAAGTTTAAAATATAACATAAAAGTAGGTGGATACATAATTAAATGAGTTCAAAAAATTATAAATTTCTCAGGCAAACAAAAAACGGTCAACTACTTGATATAATAGGTAATATTGTATATAGACGGCCTCCGTGGTGTAGTGGTCAAGACGTTTGACACATGCACGGAAGGCCCCGAGTTCGATTACTATTGAGAAAATTAAAAAAAGTCATTTTCTCAAGCCTAAGTGTTTTGTGCGGAAACGTTATTAGGCCTCCCGGCCTGTCGCGGTGCAAAAATAAATTTATTTAAAAAACATAAAAAATATATTATATATCAATGACTCTCATTCCCTTCGGTTGTTATTTACGTTGTGACTCACTTGTTCTAATTCTTTATACAAAAAAATGTTTTTTTTTTAATAATAGGTCATCAAAAATTATATTATACGAAAAATCAGTACGCATTGCTGTGTGAGGACCAGAGAGTTGTTGTCTATGGCCACAGTGCCCAATGAACCTATATAAGGGCGCGTAACACGTCACTCGCCCTTCCCTGTCTTCACCAGTATTCAAATTCACTTTAAAATATTATTTGTGTAATCTTTCTATTTTCGTTTGTAATAAACCAAAAATTGTAAGTAACTTAAATTATTTTATTTATTTATTCCTTGTGGTTAAATCCATTAAATCCATTCAATCATAATATGTTTTACCCGAACTGACAAAAATGCAACTATCAAGAAGAGGTTAATAATAAATAAAAATTATCATGTTGCCAAAATTGAAACGCCTTTTCAGTTGGCAAACCTGATAAAAACCTAACTTTACTCTAAACGAAGAGTAATTGAGCCTCTTGACCACAAGATGCAAAAAAAATATTGCTAAATAATTGTATTTATTCACTTCCCGATATCACAATGTCAACAATTTTTTTCTAAAAGGTTTAACATTTTGGGCTATGTATAGCGTGTGAGCTCGCCAATATATGACAGTAAAAATTTTATTGTCTTTGAATTTCCTAGAGTTTTAACCATCGGAAAAAAAAAGAAAATTGCAAATCAAATCAACAGACAATGGAAATTTGATGTGTATTATTTTAATAGATTGTTTATAACAGAAAATACATAGAGAAATATGCATTTTTATTTTTTGTAATAAAAACAGTCTAGTAAATTCGAATAAATAAAAATACGCTTTATATTAATAATATTAATTAAAATGCAAAAATAACATTGAATACTTGAAAAATAAATATTACTGAGTGTTACAAACATAATTTAAAAAACGGATAGCAATTAAAAGTAAAAACTATCTTTAGTTTAATTATTATAGCGATAAATACATAAACATTATAAAACAGGAGTTATACAAATACAAAAA
>JAGVSM010001142.1:0-27314 GCA_022494885.1 Micrasema longulum | reverse complement strand
GGGTTTTAACTCTTGAACTGCACGAAATCAACTAATTGAAGAATCCAAGAAATATTAATGTTTGAACATAAGCGGAATGGTAAATGTTAAACAGTGTGTAATGTGGTTTATTAAACCAGCCAATGACAAGTTAAAAGCCCCGTAAATGCCTTAATTTTTATATGTCTTTCTTTAAAATGTTCTCCATCTCTGTTTCTAATATGTTAAGCTCTTCCGAGTTTGAGATTATTTCCTGAAATAAGCAGGTTCACTTATAACAAGTAAAAAAAAATAATATAGATTAATGGAGTATATGCGATTAAAATATATCAGAACTCTTAAGTCAATTTAAGGTTAAAATACTGCTACTACTACTACTACTATCACGCCATTTTCCCGTAGGGGTAGGCAGAGAAAATGGACCATTACACACGTCTATCCTGGCATATATTTCTAGCTTCTTCCACATTCATACATCTTGTCATACATACCCTTCGGTTTTGTTTGCTTTTGACATGACAAGACTTAAGATTTTGGTTTATCAGATCATGCCACGTCTTCCTTGGTCGTTCTTGTCTTATGTAACCGTTCATTTTCACCACTATGCCATTCGTTCAAACCAAACCATCTCTGGGACCTTTTCTCAATTTTATCAATTATAGTTGACTCAGATTTACACTCTCGCCTGATTTCATCATTCGTAACCCTGCCATACATTGATTTTTCATACATTCTTCTAAGAAATCGCATTTCAACCGCCTTCACCCGGCTTTCATCCTTCCTCTGCTAGTTTCATGTTTCACTTCCATAAATAAGTGTTGGGACTAAAACTCCATTGTACACTGCCAGTTTAGCTTCGATTGACATATTTTTATTAGCAATTACTGTACTTAGTGCCTTATTCATTTAGTTGCCCGCATTCACTCTCCTTTCAACATCTTTTTCAACTCTTCCATCTATTGAAAACATGCTTCCTCGATATTCAAATTCTTCGAATTGTTCAAGATATTCGTTGTTTACATTTATTATGCAGTCAGTAACCTCACATCCATTTTCGAACACCAACTCTTTTGACTTACTTTCGTTCATCGCCAATTCGCTCTCCAGGCATACATTATACATTCTAGAGACTATTGTTGCAAATCATCCTTGCTGCTTGCTAACAGAACTGCATCATCAGCAGTATAATACTGCCAGCTTAATTCCCATTTTCAGATCATATTTGTCAAAAGATAGGAATCAAGTTGGCAATCAACTAAATAAAAGTATAAAAAAATAAGAGAAAAATATTAATGAGACTGTGTGAGAAAAGAGAGAATGTTTTTTTTTTGCATCACATAAGAGTCGTTCAAACGTTTTGTTCAGATTTTTGTTTCAGTGACATGTCTCATTCAAAAACTGTTTTAATGAAAATAATTAAGTCTGAAAGAAGAGAAAAGTTCATTAAGCACACAAGGATAACTTATGTATGTTATTAAAAAAAATATATAAAATCATTCACTTTTACAATATTAAAACAAAATGAAAAAAAATATCGTTCATGTTTTCTATGGGTCTATCAAGAATAAATCCCAATGCATATACATTCATACACATACATGCCCTCATATGTACATATAAATACGTACATACATTTACATGCGTATATAAAACATACACATATTTAATGATGCTCACACTTACACTCACCTGAATACTTACTCCTACACATTAGTGTAGGAGTAAGTGTTCAGGTATACACATAAACATACATCTACACTTAGTCTCATACAAAAACACATAAACACACCCCTTTGTTGTAACACAGTTTAATAATATGTATTATTCTTATTTAGAAACTTTGCTGGTCTGTATTTAAACTGTATTTTTTTTTGATGTTACTATATCATTGTCAACTGTTTGTTTCTTTAAAATAAATAAATAAATACACTACGCATTAAGTACGGCACATAAACACATAATACATTAAATAAACCACACAATACGTACGTACATTCAGCAACTATCACAAATATTCAACTGCATAAAGAAATTTTCTATACAAATTCAGAGTGCAGTTGAAAATACCAATATTAATACTGAGTTTATTAATCATTTAACAGGTATCTACGTCTCATAGGCGATTTCAAGGTATAATTACTTTTATAGGTTGGTAATTTAAAAAAGGAGTTTAATCCGGTATAACGAAGAGCACATCGATAAAAAATACTCTGTAAAAGGTACGGCGAGTCAACCATACCATTATGAATTTTCAAAAGAAAAATTTAATTTATTTAATATTTAATTTTATCACATTTACGCTTTTTTGTAATGATTTTATTTTCAATTTAATTGTAGATTCGCTGTTTTTTTATTTATTTATTTTACAGAAACAAACAGTCGACAATGATATAACAACATAAAAAAGATACCGTTTAAAGACAGACCAGCGACGTTTCTAAATAAAAAGTAAACATATGAAATAGTGGTACAATAAAAGGGTGTGATTATGTGTATTTGTATGTAAGTAAGTGTAGAGGTGTGTTTGTGTGTATTTGTGTGGGATTGTGTATAAATGATTATAAAGTGATATTGAGTATATTATTAGGTGTGAAATAATTGGACAAAAAAAAGACAGTAGAAATAAGAGTGCAGAGAGAGAACTTTGACATATAGTCACTGCAACATTTTATTAATGTCCGATTCTGCTTTTATTAGAATAGGCGGGGATGTATCATTTTTTCGTACATAAATACGGCAATCTTTGATCCAAACATGTTTATAATTTTTCACTTTAGCAAGTTCCCTTGTTTTTTTATGGAGATCTTTATTTCGTTTAGTTAAATGATGGTTAAGATAAACGTTTCCATCACCTCCCAATCCTAAGTCACCAGTTATAAGACCTTTTCTCATGCGGATTGCGCTTATAAGATCATTTTTTATTTTCCTGTCCCAGAGTTTTAAAATTATTTTAGACGACTTTGATGTAGAGTCACGGTTTCAGAATGCCACTCTATTTGCAAAGCTAATTTGATGTTCATTTATGTTAACAGAAAGGGATGAGCCAATATTTTTGACAATAGTAATCAAATCATGTAATGTATGCTTTAAATAAGCAAGCAGCTGTAAAAAAGACGTCAAAAATAAATTTCCCATACTTTCTAAATCACTGAATTAGCTGGCATTTATTACACCTACTTTATATATGAACTACAGCACATAACAGCCAGGTTATTATTGTGATATCACACCGGGGATCGAACCGAGAAACCACGTTAGTAAAGAAAGCGTCTTAATATGTTGTCTGCCGTCTTAACAAAAATCACAAAATGAATTAAATATGAGGTAACGTTATAAAATAAATTTCAAACCATTTGATATAAAGCAAAAAGCAGTAAAAAAAATTACGATGAAAAATGACGTAATGTTTTTTGAAGTTTTCAACAAAACGGTAGTAATTCTGTGTTGATAAGGTAAAGGGAGATAAGTCAACAAATATAATATAATATATTGTTATTAAGCAATAAAAACACAGTATTTTGAGTTTAATAGGCAAAAATTCATTGTAGATCTGACACATACTGGTTTGATGCTTGAGAACAATTGAAATGCTGTGTTTTTACTTATGATTATTTACATTTTTGAAAAAATAGCATTATGTTGATAAATAACTACCTTTTTGCTTATCAAGGCAGTGTTGTATCAAAAGTCTGAGGTTCGAACCCGGCTCTATCGCGATTTGATTCCCATTTTTATAGCACATGCTATTTACAACAATTAGAAAATTGCTTCGTAAATAATAATAAAACAAATGTTTTATAGTAAGTACAAGGGTCGAATTTATTGTATTGATAGTAAAAACAATGCGTTCTCATCATAGTAAACTTATTTATTTAAACACTTATACATATTCAGTTTACATACATATGCATATTGCCTTAAGGCAGTTTCACCCTAACTACTCAAACCGTTCAATTTGAGAAAATCAGTGAATGAGGATATTGTGGGTATATTACATTCGGCGGCCTTCATGGTGTAGTGGTTAAGACGCTTGACTCATACAAGGAAGGTTCCGGATTTGATTCCCGGTGAGAACACAAAAATCAAATGTGATTTTTCTAAAGCCTGGTGTAAATCACTATTGTTATTGGGGCTCCTGGCCCGTTGGGGTGCAAATTAAAAATTAAAAAAAATACTTTATTTTCATTACAACACACAACATTGATATGCAAACCTTATTTTTTGAGAAATAAAAATTGACCCTATATCTACACTATATACGTTTTGTTGTCCCAATCTTTAAAACAGGTGATAATACTAATATAAAAAATTATCGTCCTATCTGTATTCAATCTACAATATCAAAACTTTTTGAGTCATTAGTATTGGATCAAATTTATCCAAAATTACTAGATTTGATAGAACACAATCAGCACGGTTTTGTGAAGGGTAGATCTACCGCCACGAATCTACTTCTGTACCAAAATTATATTGTAGAGGCATTTACTAGAAAAAAACAAGTTGACAGCATATACACTGATTTCTCGAAGGCATTCGATAAGGTGTCTCATAAACTTCTTTTAAGGAAATTACAAGCGTTGGGGATAGAAGGTAAATTGTTGGAGTGGTTTTCATGTTATTTACTTAATAGAAAATTACATGTTAAAGTTAATTCTACAAAATCACAACCATTTTACGCTTCTAGCGGCTTACCACAGGGAAGTCACTTGGGACCAGTACTGTTTTTAATTTTCATAAATGACATTGTTTCCATTTTTGAGGATGTAGAAGTTGTCTTGTTTGCAGACGACATAAAAATATATAAGGAAATATCAAATGTTAATGATTGTAAAACACTTCAGTTAAACTTAAATAAACTAAATAGTTGGTGCATACAAAATAATTTGTTTTTGAATGTAAGTAAGTGCAAATCAATTACTTTCTGTCGTAAAAAAAACCCTATTATGTATGAATACACTATAAATGATATATTGCTCGAAAGAGTGAGCGAAATAAGAGACCTGGGTATAGTGTTTGATGTAAAATTAGATTTCGTTAATCATATTAACAACATAACGAACAAAAGCATGAAAACATTAGGTTTCCTGCTTCGCACTGTCAAAGATTTTAATTCACTTAAAGTAATAAATATTTTGTATGTAGCACTAGTTCGCAGTCAGTTAGAATATAATTCCATTGTGTGGTCTCCTCTGTATAAATTACACATTAAGAACATGGAGAGAATTCAAAAAAAGTATTTGAGATTTGTAAATTTTAAATTAAATATTCCCTTAGATAACATAAATTACACGTATTTATTAGACACTTTAAATTTAATTTTATTAGAAGATCGTAGAAAAATAAATGACCTCCTTTTTTTATTTAAAATTTTAAATTCGGAGCTCGATTGTTGTGAACTCCTGAATCTCATTAACTTCAAAATACCTAATCGAGTCACTAGAAGTACGGAGTTGTTTGCAACTACGAGTACATACGTGGGTACTAACTATGCACGACACTCTCCGATTCCGCGTTTACATTCCTTAGCCAACAAATTTACTTGTGAAATAGACATTTTTAATACGACAATTATTAATTTTAAAACGTTCTTAAATGCACTGTTTGAAGCAAATTATTAATGTCGTAATAAAACTTTCTTTTTCATACAATTCTTTCTCTGTTTTGATGTGTATTATTATTATCTTATCTCTTTCTGATATTAATTTATCAAATATTTTTGTGTACCGTATATTATATTATTTTCACATATATACTTACTGTTAACTAATTTTCATTATTTGTTTTTAAGATTAATTTGTTAATAACAATTTTTTTATATGTATATATGTGTATATATGTGTGTATATATATATTTAGAATTCTTAACAAGTTATTTACAATTTGTTTTTTAAATTTAACATTGTTCTTGTATTCATATTTTTAATCTTTTTTTTTTTAATGCAAAGTTTCGCTTTTTATTTTGCATTGCAGTTTGCTTTTTATTGTTTCTACATGTATATAAAATCTTTTTTTATTTCTTTTAATGTGTTGTGTATTTATAAAATTATTACTTTCTTTGTTTGTAGTTACCTGTATATTTATTTTTATACTTATAAGTATATGAAAATGTATTTATTTATTTTGTTTGAATTCTTTACAAGTTACTTACAATTTGCTTTTTAATTCAATTACTTTTATTATATCCATAAAAAAAATTTTTTTTCTTTTTACTATGTAAAGTTTCACTTTTTATTTTGCATGGCAGTATCCTTCTTATTGTTTCTAAATGTATTGTTTATCTTTTAAATTTTTACGCACTATGTTTGTACTTAACTGTATATTTTTTGTAAATGCCCCTTGGGCGTATTGTAAAATTAAATAAATAAATAAATAAATAAATAAATATATATATACTATGAAGAGAAGAGGGGGTAAAGAGGGAAGAAAAGAGGAAGGAGAAAGGAAAAACTAAATTTTCAGGAAGTGACATTTCATATTTATTTATTGACACTTTATATACATATACAATAAATATACATATAAGGGCGGGCATATTGCCTTAAGGCAATTTCTTCCTACCTACCCAAACCGTTCAGTTTGAGAAAATTATAAATACATGGACATATTGAATCTTACAATTTCATACAAAAATTAAAAGTAAAGATTAACAAAAATAAATATATTTATATAAGAAAAAATAACACCCTTCATACGTGATTTGAATGTAAATAAAGAAGCGGCGTCTCTGACATTGTAGGTAGATTATTCCATAATCGAGCAGGTACTACTATGAAAGAGGAGGCAAAAAAGTAGAGCGGTGAATGGATATTAAAAGGGTTTTCTCGTTACTATAACGAAGAGACAGCTCATGCTGTGATAGAGGTCGGGAGAGCTCTCTCAGATAAATAGGTACTGTACCTACAAAATGCTTTCCAAAACTTTGAAAGTATAAATTCACCTTAACCACGGAATTCGTATTTCCTCTCAACCTTGGGAATACCAAACATACCCACTCTTTAAAGTTGAATTGTTTTCTACCTCTTGTAATTAAAGTTACTCAAACTGTGGTCAAGTCTGGTAAATCGAGGAATCCCACCAAAGTCAGGGATAATGTTGTTTCTAAGGATGAAATAAATATAAAAAATTATGTTCATTTTTTTTTTTTAAATTGAGTTTACTTTTTTTTACATTACATTTTTTTTTTGCACTACAACAGGCCAGGAGGCCTAATTACAGTGGTGAATTACATCACAGAGCACCCAGGCTTGAGAAAAATCACATTTTAAAATTTTTGTGTTCTCACCGGGAATCGAACCCGGAACCTTCCGTGCGTGAGTCAAGCGTCTTGACCACTACACCACGGAGGCCGCCGGAGTTAGCGTATCTTCATCATTCTCTCGTCCACGCTGAACCGTGAATAGGACACTGAATTTGTAAATCAAATACACCATATCTTCAACATATTTTACACGAAGGTAAGGTGATCAGTTCAATCAATGAGTTTAAAATAAGGTATGGAATAAAATAACGGAGTCATATAACAAGAACCAAGATCAAAATGATGCAGGGTCTACAGTTTTCGATTGAGAAAGTTGTGCCAGTAGAATTATTTAAATAGGGATATAACAAAATCTTCTTTATTATATCACTTTAAACATTACCAGTTGAAATAATATTTTGGCTACGCATCATTTTAGAGCAGCATGATTTATGAATAGTGAAATTATTAAATATTTTTTTTAGATACATGATCTTAACTAAACTACACCATTTTTTATTAATACTTTATCCGTATTTTATTTTTTGACACTTATTAATTTTTATTATGTGTTTTGTATCTTGATATATCATTATATATATAACTGTATTGATTTTAACATATTACAACAGAGATGAAGAACATTTTAGAGAAGGTAATATATAAGTCAAGACAGGGCTTATGACCTGTCATTGGCTAGTTTAAGTGGCCACTTTAGACACTGTGTAACATTCGCCATTCTGCCTATATTTGAACATCTATATTCTCAATTCTGCCTATATATGCTCTGAATTAAACCAGCCAATCACAGGTCATAAACCATTTAGATGCCTAAACTTCTATATTCCCTTCTCTAAAATGTTCTTTTTTTTTTGGTAATATATTAATAATATGTAATATGTTAATGAAAGCTTTGTGATGATAATCGATCCCACGGTGGCCAGCGATTGCGATTTGAAGATTTCTGTAAACGCGACATGGAGACTTTTTGCATTGACGCTGATCATTAGGAAGACGCCAGGGATAGAGATGTTTGGAGAGGAGCCGTAAAGGAGGGAAAAGCGGCACACGACGACCTCTGGCTAGAAAGTTTGAGGTTTAAAAGACTGCGGGAGGAGAACTCAAAATATTGTTGATAAATCCACCTGGTCCATGAAAGAAGTAAAGAAATTGAAAAAAAAAATATTTCAGGCGTTGCCTAGTGTGTAGGTGAAATAATTCAATTAGATGAATCTCACCCGCATAAATGTAGGTTTCAGCTCTTTAAATTCACAAACATCAACAGATGAAAGAATTATTGGAATTTAGATGTTCAAATATGGGCAGAATGGTGAATGTTACATGACAATGACAGATCATAAGCCCTGTAGATGCCTAGACTTCTATATTACCTTCTCTAAAATGTTCTTCATCTCTGTTCTAATATGTTAATGTTAACAGCTCCCCAGGGAGTTTAATCCTTGTCTACAAAAATTTGGACAAACTTAAAATATTGTTGTACTGATTTTAGTATAGAAGAGTCCCGACATCGGGACAATCGGGACATACAAAATTATAATTGTGCTGAAAAAAAATTGTGTATTGTGTGTGTTAAATTAAAAAAATATTGTAATATTTCTTTAATTTATCAAACTCATAATCGTAACGCTTCCTTTATTTATAATTATAAATAAGTGATCCCTAAAGTAAGTAATAAATATGGCAGTAGAATATTAAACTATATTGTACCAATTCGTAGGCAATGAACCAACCACTACACTACGAGGCAAACTTATCCCAACTCGATTTTTTTGTCAAGATTTTTATCTAGATGTAGCCATTGAGGCAAAAATGGTTTATTTTATACGACCGGACACTCGAGATACGTTGTATCGGCTGTGAATAGAGGTGTAATGATAATGACGATGTAATTAATAATAATCAGATAATTATTTTATATTAACGACTATTTTGCAAGATTTTTTTTTGTATTTTTGTTAAAATCCGGATTTTTTTTCTATTTAAGTTAAACGGAAAAGACTGTACAATATTTACTTCAAATGTCACCCCTCCGAGAGATTTTGAAGTGGGCATATCTTACTTCATGGATGTTGAACAATGGCTTATTTTCACCGACGGAACAGATTGAGATTTTTCACTTTAATGTCGAGTGCTCCCATTGGCGCATTCTGCTCCTTCGACAGTTCTTTGTGTGGGAACCGCCGTCAAAATAAACACTCCTTTGTCGGGACAACAAGACTTCTCGATCCTTCACGACTGACTTGGTATACGAGGAAAAATGAAAAAGTCAATCCGACGAAATAAAGCGCCTAACAATACGCTCGGCGACTCGCGCTAAGCTTTACTACGTACAATATTTAAGTCGTGGTTTCTCAATCTTTTAGTACAGCGACTTCCTATAGCCTAAAATTTAAGTTAAAAAACATTAAGATTCCCTCTCTATGACGTGCAAAAGCTACATTACTAACGTGACAAAGCATATTTTATTTATTTATTGAAAGAAAACAACACCCATAACAGCAAAAAAATAAATATTTACAAATACACCAAAATTATAGGCCAATTGTAGTTTCATATACATTGCCAAATACAATGTCAAAAAAAGAAGAAAAAAAGCGTACATTGAAACAGTCACTTTGCATCATTCCACACGTAAAAAATAAATAAAATATTACAGCAATAATGAAATAATAAAAAAAATAACTGAAAACGTTTTTTGTTTACTCAGACTTAAAAATCCTTTCGCCGGCGGTTCCATACAGAGTAATACGAAGCTTTCAGTCCTCCCTTCTTTCTTCTTTCAAACAAGAGATAATAATTACAATATTAAAAACTACAAAAAATAAAATATTTGGTAGGTACAGTTAGATTAAATTATTATTTTTATTACGGTTCTAGCATTTTCTTTAAATTTGTTTAAAGTAAGGAATTATATATCTATTTCAGCAAAAAACGTGTTATAATTATCTGAAATTCTGGGCAAAGATGCATTCGTATTATTATTCATGCTTGAAATACCAACATGAAATAATTGTTGCAGCAGAGTTTTACATTGAGGAATACGAATTTTAATTTTCTCAAGCAGATAAGGGCAATCCAAATTGTTATTGCACATTTTGTAAAGGAAAACGGTTTCATTGATGATTCTTATAGATTGTGAGGTATCGATTTTGTGATGTACTGCAGTTTCTTCATAGTTATTAAAATGTAAATATTGACGATAGTTTAGGTGATTCATTATAATAATTAAAATAATAATAGATTTATTTAAATAGTGCTATTTTTGTAAACAATCTCGTCGAGGGCGGTTGTTAGACTAGAATTAACATAATAAATATTTTTGGTGATGTTTGATTTGAAAATTCGGATAGTTGGATTTTTCCCGAAAAAAATTGTATATTTAAAATAATTACTAAATGTATGTTGAAAGTAAATATAAATGATTGAAAATAAGGCTTTAATTATTTAAATGAAAAGGCACACTTGACATGTTAAGCGTAGTTGCAAGTGCTGTACATTAGTACAGTATGTACGTACCGTACTGTAAATGAAAGTCATTGCTTGCTAAACATATCGGTCAAAGTAAGCTGTTTGACTGTCATCATCCGTTTTCGGGCAGCCTAGTCGTTATTTTGCGAATCAAAGTACGTTCCGTCTAATTTTTTTTCTGAAATTCTGAAAGCGATTCTAATAATCAGCTATTCGGATAGTCTGATTACGGATAATTAAGAGTTCTACGGTATATGCATATTTATATGATTATGATTCTATCATCATTATTCCCTTTCCGCGCCTATTGTGCATAGAGCACTGCGTTGGTACACCAATCCCAGAGTGACTTGATTATTTTTGTTACACGGAAGTGTGATGGTCAGTATTACGCTTCATGTTTCAGTCCATAGACTATGAAATATTCTAATATAAATACACCATTTTAAATAAACAATATTTTATGTCAGCCATGTCGAAAATCAAGCCCAATACCTATTGCATGGTAGGCAAATGTGCTGACAATGATTTCATGGTTACTCTCAAGTGAAAATTATGAAAAAGGGAAACGAGAAAAGATTAGTCCATCTCGTGGTTACAGCTTTTATATTAGATTCTCGACAAGATTGATATGAAATATGACATATTCAAAAGGTTAGTTTTCATAGTAATATTTGATTTCATGATCAGATCCGGAGTCAGGTTGCAGCATTTGATCGAGAAATATATTATTTCTACTTTTGCTTACATATTATTGTTTTTGTTATTCGCTATTTTAAGTAGCTGTATTTTTTTTAGTTGTTTTTGACGAGTTGATTATGAATGTCAAAAGGTAATTTGAAGGCGGCAAAAATGTTTTCATAAAATGCATTGAGAAACCGTCTTTTGTAAAAGCTGCTATTTACTCTGCTTCTGGATTATTTTCCGGGGAACGATAACCATTTTATTTGTTGATCAAAAATAAAGATAAAATAGAACTAAAAAATAAATGAAGAAACATTCATTAAAACGGGAGACAGCATTTATTTTTTCACCGATATACGTGTAGGCTATCGTTACACACATTTATAAGTAATATAGAAATTAGATCTAAATTTGTTGCGAGATAGAAAAAAAAAACATATTTTAGAAGAGAATATGGAAGTCAAGGCATTTACAGGGCTTATGACCTGTCATTGATTGGTTTTAGTCGCAACTTTACACACTGTCAAACATTCACGATTCTGCCCATGCTTAAACACCCACATTTCCTCAACTCTATTCCGTTCTCAATAATGTTTTCCCTCTCTGTTGCAACAAATTTAAATTTAAATAACTCCTAAGGTAGGAAGCTAAGCCTATCTGTTAATATTTGGACATACTTAAAACATTGTTGAAATAAGAAATTATTTAATGTATTAGTGAGTTTCAAGAAAAGCGTCAGAAAAAGTAAATATGTATATTTTTAAATACATATATATATGTAAAACGGAATATGATATGAATAATGTGTAAGGTTTATAGTCAATAATCGATGACACACACGTGCTAAAACGTTTTACCTGGGATAGTGTGATGACCGAAGAAAGCATTTTCATCATTTTCTATAGAATTCAATACAATATTATAATGCAACTCTAACAGCATTGCACATACTATCGAAGGCATCGTTCTGCAGTACATTCACATCGTCCCTACCTTGAAGAAATGAACTACAAAAGAACGTCGTCTATAAAGATACATCAGGGCGTGGCAACGCCAGTCAGTCAGCCCATTAGTCAGTCAGTCTGGTTCACTCAACTTCGGCACGTAGTTCAAGTGCAGTCTCTTCAAATTCTAATCGCCGTAACACTCATGCGACATAATTTGCCATGTAATAAATACTCATCAAATAGCAACCTCGTGTCTTCTGTTAATCTCTAACTTGGGCTCCAACCCTCAACTACCTAAATTCTACACATGACCTTATTGCATTTACGTCATTTCGTATTTATTTGTTTAATTTCTATCAAGATAGATCATTATTGATTTCTTAAGAAATCCTTTTTTATAGGTGATCCCTTTAATAGATTGCGCGCCCTTGTTTACATGATCGCGACCCCCAGTTTGTAAAACGATGATTTAAGGTGACTCTTCTTCCATCACATAAACTCAGAGGAAAATATTTTTATGTGTTTACTTACTCACTTAGAAATATTTATAGGCGGACGCCGAGCACATAGTAACATAATACGGTTTGTGTGGACAATAAAGCATTCCAAAATAGCAGGTAATCATTTTAGGCTGTAACATGTTTTCATAAAATTTTATGGTTTTGTAACATCTTTTGTTTAAATATTACGATGTGTTATTTGTATATTAAATGTGCCAAATTGAATTGAAACTAGAGTAGGTACCTTATTATTTCAACATTAATCCTAATACAATTTGAATTTCAAAATTCAGTTCAATTTCAATAAATTTGAAACCATCAATTTATTGTAGGAGTTTCCAAAAATATTTTTTTTTGCAAAAAATGTTAGTAATATCGTAAAAATAAATTTTCGCTTATTTTCATTCTAACTGGTCGTTGATTGTATTTTTTTTTACTAATATGCTAATTATAAATATTCATCTATAGTACGTCTGTAATTAATCATTTTATAAGGTGCACTACTATTCTCAATTAAAGGGTACAGGATATAAAGGATGAATGTCAAAAAATAAATTTTCAGTTTTAGTTTTTAAACTTCTTGGGCATTAATAAAGGAACCTGCTTAGTGTAAATACCCTATACTGTTTTATATAATCTAAAATGGTTTTGATTAATATTTAATCATATTACCCCTTTTACCCTAAATGCATTTTTTTCTTGTTCAATGCATGGAATGTACAGCTTTTTTATATTAAACGGATGCCATCATTAGTTAAACATTCATAAAAATGGAAGTATATCTTTTTTATCATGTGTCCTTCAATTTGTTATACTTTTCAGCAATATCCGAGATAGGCTTAAAAACCTCAAACGGACCAACGTAACCCCCAACACGAATAGTTTCTAATCAAAATATTAAAAATATATAAATGGAAGATAAGAATCGTCGGTTGACATGCAAAGAATTCATTTGTCATCGTAAATCAGTAAATCTAACATCGTTATTATGATTGTCAACTAAATAAAAACGGCTTCAAATAAATTAATAGTCCAGAAAACTACAATACAAATGATGGATCATTAAGATATTCAATATTAATTTGATTTTTGATGTGAATTTTAGTAATGAATTCTTAAAACACTATGTTCTGTATTTAAGAAAACAGTAAATAAAGTTTTATATAGTAAGGTACAACCACGATATGTACAATAAATATAAATGTATTTCTATTACAAATCACATAAACCTAGAACGACAATGCTGGGCAGCCACACACAGGATGGAGAACAACTGATTACCTGAGAGGCTGCTAAATATCATATCTATGAGCTTTAGACAAACACATAAAATCATTTAAAAGAGATCAAAATTATTTTTTTAAAATCATGTATAAAAAATCTTTCCAACCTTTTATTGAAAGAAACTGATATAAGGAATATAAGACAAATGTATTAAGTACAAGTTCTGAAATTTAAACACACACAAAAAAAAAAATTAATAGTCGTATTTAATCAAAATCGAACCAGTCAGAGGTTTAAACTTATAATCAAAGTACCCCTCAGTAAAACTAGACTATGACTGAGACATGAACTCTTTTTTGCTGCTAGACCATACAATGTATACCATGGAATGATAGACTAATAATGTAAGAGACATGCAAAGTTTTACCAATCACACCTGTAAAAAATATGCTAAAAAATGGGTAACGGTAAACGATGTTATTGATTTCTTAAGCTAAATTGCTAAAAAAATATGCTACTTTTTGGTTTTTTGTACTAAAATAATTAGATTGTGTATTTTTTTATATACGAGAGTGCGTATATATATGTTTATGAAAGTATGTGTGTATCACATGTATGTTGAGGGTGGATATGTGTGTGTGCATATATGTATCAGTATGTATGTGTAATTTTGTTCATAAAATTGTGCTGTCACGTTAAACAGATTTAACCAGTATATCCACGCACAGAAATAACATTTTAGAGAAGGTTATTTAGAGGTCTAGGCATCAACTATTTTAACAAATAGTACACATATTATATATATATTAAACATAACTTAATTTATTATAATGGGAATAACCGCTAAGTCTTTATTTTTGAGGCTTGTTAGCAGGTGAGATAGAGGAAATATGGAAGGAGGTAATGAAAAATACACCACAACATCCAGACCAATTGAGAAAAAATCTTTCTCGGATTTTTTTTCTTGCAACTGGCGGGATTTAACCCGCGACGCCAGTTTCACTGTTAGCCTTCTAACCAACTGCGCTACAGCGCCTGTCGTAATATGTTAATACTAACAGGTCCCCCAGGAAGTAGAATCCAGTACTTGTCTGCAGAAATTTACAAAAACTAAAAATATTGTTGAAAAATCCACCTGGTCCATGAAGAAGTACAGAAATTGAAAAATAAATTTTCAGGCGTTGCGAAGTCTGTAGGTGGAAAAATTCAATTATATGACTCTCACCCGCATAAATAAAGGTTTAACTTCACAAAAATTAACAAATGAACGAATTGAAGGAATATGGATGTTCAAATATTGGCAGAATGGTGAATGTTACACAGTGTGTAAAGTGGCCATTTAAACCAGCCAATGACAGGTCGTAAGCCCTGTAGATGCTTGGACTTCTATATAACCTTCTCTAAAATGTTCTTCATCTCTGTTGTATTATGTTGATATTAACAGCTCCAGGGAGTTAAAGCCAGTCCTTGTCTACTAAAATTTGGACAAACTAAAAATATCGTTCATAAACTATGGTTGTTGTTCATTGTGATTATGTGGAGGAGAACATCCCATACTCTAGATTAAGGGGAGATATTTTCTGGACAAAGCCATTATCCTCAAAGAGCTGTAGGAAAGAAGAAGAATGTGGTAGAACCGCGCTGTTACACTTTATTTGAAAATTTGTTTATTAACCCTTGCGGATTAAAACAATAATTTTACATATCATACTCTGTTAATGATAATAATATTTTTAACATCTTTTGAAAAGTTTGTCCGAGTGTTTTGTTTAGTTTTGTCTGGTAGTTTATTGTATAATTTCAGTCCCTGGTTTATTAGTCTCGACTTTCTTCGTCTCGTTTTAGAAGGTTTTATAAAATATTTTTCTAATATTCTTGTATTGTGTCGATGTTTACTACATTTTTTTTCAAGTTTAAGTTCTTCGTCTACAATTACATTTAATTGCTTACTTTGTTTAAAAAGTTCTCTAGTTGCTGTTAAATAGGAAAGGTCATGTACTAACCTTAATATTTTATTTTGCTGTCTTTGTAGTCTGTTCATGTCATTTTGATGTCCTGTTCCCCATCGTAGTTGCGTATAACAAATTTTAGTTTTTACATAGGCTTCATACATTAGAATTATGTCCGTTTTTGTAACAATTTTTTTTATTTTAAAAAAAAATACTCGATAAGACGATTCGAAAATCATACCAATATCATAATGGTACAGTTGAAGATAAATTCTCTCAAGCGATTACGAAAATACACTACTAACCCTTTATCTTCAAGTTTTGGGTCGGTACAGCGATATGTGCCAAAGGGACGTGTATGCCACAGTACACATATCTACGCCCTAAAGCGCAATACCTTGATTATGACGGTATAGTTGAAGATACATTCTCCCGAGCGATCACAAAGATACACTACTGTCCCTTTATCTTCAGATTCTGAGGCAGGCACATCGATATGTACCGAAAGCCCAATTACCTCACGGTACACATATCTAATTATTAAAAGTTATGAAAATTTTGTTCCACCGAGTTACGAGTATTTTTGCTTTAATTTGTATATTTTTAAACTTTTTTCATCATTTTGAAGTTACTACTTTTATTTATAGAAGCCTATTTAAAATACGAAACAGAAATACTTTTATTATTTTAATTGAGCACTGAACGCGGAATAAAGTTTCAGCGTCAGCCATTGGTTGAATTTAATCACATGACGTCTGAGATGACGTAATGAAAACAAGTATCGACTGATCGGTAAAGCATACCGAGGCAGATAGAGATAGTAGAAAAGTTAAGTATACTGTCTCGGTATATACCGATGAAGGTTTGTAATTGCGGCCCTGAGGTGGTATTCTGAACGTTAAAGCGTGCGTAAAAAACGCATTTTTAACACGTATTTACGTAATAAATATACGCTGACAGAGCGATCTCTTCGCGCGCAATTTTGTTCAGAATACAACAGACTGTTTGAAATATTACTATCTATCATTTGAACCCTAATATTCCACCATTCCATTCTTCTTTTTTCCTGGATTTTCCTTTTGTTTCCTTCCAAACTCCTTACCTCATCATGTAAAAAGTTTTGGAAGTATTTCTCGGTAAAACGTCGTGTATGTACATTTAAGTACAAATCTTGACCAACTCATAGCAATAAGTCCGCCAATGTACCTAAATGTAATTTGTTGAAAAAATTTAAAATAAATAAATTTATCAGTAAATTTACAGAAGTCACCCTATTTGTGAAGTTTATTTTTCTCCACACGGTGTTTCAGAAACTACACGTTTCTTACAATTCCTAGTATTTTGTCTTTTCGTTCTTATGGGAACGTAGTCGGTCTCTTCTGGAAAAACTGTAATAAAAGTTGTTCGTCTCTCTCTCTATATGCCGCCTTATTTTCATTTGGTTTGAATTCGGTGAAAAGATTTGCTCTCGGAGTCTATTAAAGGTTAGAAATATACTTCGAATGTATTCAAATGTACTCATTTGTATATTGTAAATACCAGACCTATAATTTGATGATATATTTTGATTAAAATAACAATTGTAAAATCAATAAATGTCAATATGAATAGCGGCAGCCTTATTTGCTGATGCAGATACCGATTATTTTAAGAGAATTATTAAATTTAGCTTAAATTTTTGACGCAATTATTACGAATAAATTTATTGAACTTAACAATGTTTGAGTATGTCCAAATGCTTGTAGACTGGCTGGATTTCCTCCCTAGGGAGTTATTCATATTTAAATTTATTTCAACAGAGAGAGAAAACATTTTTAAGAAGGGAATATGAAAGTCTAGGCATTTACAGGGCGGCCTCCGTGGTGTAGTGGTCAAGATGCTTGACTCACAGACGGAAGGTTCCGGGTTCGATTCCTGGTGAGAACACAAAAATTAAAATGTGATTTTTCTCAAGCCTGGGTGTTTTGTGATGTAATTCACCACTGTAATTGGGCCTCCTGGCCTGTTGTGGTGCAAAAAAAAATTGTCTTGTAGTATAAATTGTCTTATGTCCTGTCATTGGCTGGTTTAAGAGGCCACTTTACACACTGTGTAACATCCACATTTCCTCAACTCTTCCATCTGTTGACTTTTGTGAAGTAAAAGAGCTGAAACCCTTATAACGTGGGTGAGATTCATCCGACTGAATCACCTACTAGGCAACGCCTGAAAACAATTTTCCAATTTTCATACTTCTTATTTTACCAGGTAGTAATTCAACAATGTTTGAGTACGTCCGAATGCTTGTAGACTGGCTGGATTTCCTCCCTAGGGAGTTATTCATTTTTAAATTTATTTCAACAGAGAGGGAAAAACATTTTTGAGATGGAAGAGTTGAGGAAATGTGGATGTTCAAAGTTGGGCAGAATGGTGAATGTTACACAGTGTGTAAAGTGGCCACTTAAATCAGCCAACGACAGGTCATAAGCCCTGTAAATGCCTAGACTTCCATATTCCCTTCTTAAAAATGTTTTCTTTCCATGTTGAAATAAATAAAAAATTGATAGAATTTAATTTAAACCTAATAATGTGTTATTTTACGGAAATTAATAACCTAATTAATTAATATATTTTAGCAACGAACTCTGATGTCCAGTGCAAATTAAAATTTGTAGTATGCGCGTTGTGTGATACGTAACTAATGAGTTAATTACCTATTTAAAACATTGAATTTACATTAATTTTCGTAACGGGCTATTATAAACTGCAACACAAACATGTTTCAGTCATATTTGTATTATATTTTTTTATCAGAAAAGCTCAAAAGAGTCGACAAGTCTTTGAGATTTGAAATCAACAATACTTTTACCAGTTTTTATTTTAATACCTTTGTTTTACTGATTTTATGGAATAATATGTAGAAATTTATAGCTGGGTTTCAGAAAAAATCACCGTTATGATTTGATACATCTTTCAAAATTTT
Source organism: Micrasema longulum (assembly GCA_022494885.1). Classification (NCBI taxonomy): domain Eukaryota; kingdom Metazoa; phylum Arthropoda; class Insecta; order Trichoptera; family Brachycentridae; genus Micrasema; species Micrasema longulum. The sequence goes on along the minus strand of JAGVSM010001142.1, from coordinate 8,343 downwards.
CGTAGTCAATGGCTTCCTCCTTTAAAATGAACAAAATGCTCTAAAACATTATTATATATAAGTTATTTGTGCAGACTGTGATGATTGTTTTCCAAAGTTCATGGTAAGTAAGTAAGTAACGCGAGTATTTAAATTAATAAGAGTTACCACATATCATGGTTTCCATGCATTACTGTAACCGTGTGCATTACAAATAAAATAGGAAAATTAATATAAAGTTTGAAAGTAGGTCGCAAGCGGCGCAGCTCAGACAGTTGTGTTTCAATTTCAATTCAAAGGAATGCAAATGACAAAATGAGAAACTGGCTACAAAATGCAGATTTTAATTGCTGTTAATGCCTCGAGCTGTGAAATAAATTTGCATCTTCAAACCCCCTTCATCCAGTTGTTAGCCACGGAGCCATCTCTGCTTTAGAGGTGACAGGATGATAATAATTCAGCTTTTCACTCTGTTGTTTGTTAAATGCACCCAAGAAAACTTCACTAAATGTGGGAGAAAACTATCGTTATTATTTCAATATTTGAGTAGTTAAAATAATTATTTACTTTACATATTAAATAATTTGATCCTGTATTTATTTTTGTAAAATCAGCAGACATTTCGTAATATTTCGACCTGTTTTAGAACATGACTGTTTTTGTGCCTAGGCGCAAAACGAACTAATCGGAATATTTTTAACAGTACTTTAAGTATGTCCAAATATTTTAAGACTTATACTGGAATTTAACCCTTAGTATTTCATCTTAAAAAACTGACATGACCAAAAGAATGGTCGATTACATAAATAAATAATATTGCGTTTAAAATTCAGCAAAAAATAAAACGAATGTCGCCAATGAGATAGTGTCTTATAATGTTAAAAATGCAAAGATGTGGAATTACAAACATGAAAAGAATGGTTAACAATAGAGCACCCGCGCAAAAATGTTCGCCTTAATGCTCGCGTGGCCTACCATAGCAGGCCAAAATAGAATACGACTTATCATTTCGGGTATTTTTTTAGATAAAAAAGTCACTAATCATAGAATATACGTTTATCTCAGGATAAAAATTACAACGTAAAGTTTAAACATAAAGAAAAATGAAAAATAATCTCAAATTCTAGGAACATGGTTTTAAACAGTATTTTTGAATTTATGATCTCTCAAAATAAAATTAGAGAAAAAAAATAAATAAAAACCATTTTTCATAATATAAGTACATATAATATTACCTAATGATGCGGACATATACATTTTTCACACGTTTTACACCATTTTTTTGTACACCAAATTAATGTTTTGTAAGTTCCTCACTATTTTGTACAATTAAATTCACACTAGAGGGTTATTACATAAGGGTTATCACTAGAGCTCGCCCAAGGCACTGCAGATTGAACAAACACATTGCTAGAATGAATCTTTCTGAAACTTCTAGATGTAGGTTCTGCAGTGCAGATGAAGAAACACCTATACACATTATGTGTGAATGTGATGCTTTACATAATAAAACGAGCCTCATCCTCGGAGGGAAAGGGGTGAAAGAGGTAGCTCCTTACCTAACAGCCCGATACTTTACGGATCTGGGCATGGAGGGGGAGATTTAGCAAAATGTAAACTCTCGCCTTCCAGACAGAAGCCATGCTCTTAATAGACCTGGGCTTGGAGGGCGAGGACTATTTACGGGGACCCGTCACAATAGATTTTTACAGGTCGCAGTGACATCAGGAGCTTGAATAGAACTGACTCCCAACTCTAAGAATAAGAATAATACCTAAAATAAAATTTTTATGTATAATATTTAATCAAAAACTATTCAAGTTACCATATTTCCATGTCTTTAAAATAGTAAACTTGACTACATCGAACATGTCAGGCATATGACAGAAGATGCATTCAAAATTTTAGGTTTTGTCACGAGAGTCACTCCACTATTTAAATATATAAATACCCTGAAAATTTTTGTATTTTTGTTTTATGCATATGTTAGAAGTCGGTTTGAATGTGCAACTTTAATCTGGTCCCCATACTATAAAAATCACAAATATAAAATAGAAAAAGTCAAAAATAAATTATTAAAATGTCTATCATACAGAAATTATGACCAATAAAATCGTAACAATGAAGCGAGAATACATTTAAAGATAGACTCCTTGGATAATAGACGAAATATTGCTAACTTTTTGATCAATCTTTTGCATAACCGACTGCCCTAATTTATTAAGTTTATATCATTTTTATGTACCCTTAAAATGTACCCGTCACAATTTTTTTTAACTGTGCCGAGATTAACACTAATGCGGCAAAAAATTCATGCATACATGGAATTCGCAACTTGTATAATAACATTATTGGAGCCAATGCGCGTGATATATTAAACTTGAATAATAATAAATTCAAAAGGGAAATCAGCGACAGCATGCAGGCATTGTCGTCGTAGGTGAGTAATGATGGGTAAATGCATTATTATTTTTAATTGTTATTTTCAACTTCATCATCATCATTCCCTTTCCGCACGTAATAGTGCATAGGGCACTATATTGGCACACCAATTGCAGCGTATCTTGATAATTTTTGTTACATGAAAGTAAGATGCTCAGTCTCACGCTTCAGGTAGCAGTCCAGGAAACTATGAAATATTCTAGTGTAAAAACACCCTTTAAAAAAAATATTTCAAATCAAGCATGTCGGGAATAGAGCTCGAGACCTCTTGCATGGTAGGCAAAGGCGCTGACCACTACACCACGAGGCCGAAAATTTTTAATTTACAAAGGTTAATATTTAAAAACATTCAGTTTTTTGTTTTCCGAATTTTATTCTTGTATAATACAACTTTATTTATGACACATTACGTACATGGTTAATTCTAAGTTTTAAATCATTTTTTGTTAAGTATTAACTAGGTATCTAAAATATATATATTTTAATTTATTTTATTTTATTTTATTTAACTCACATAAACGATTTTACAAGTAAAATACATAGATAAAATAATAATTATATTCATAATCATATCCATATTATTGTGTGTATGACTATAGATTTTAATAAATAAATTTCAAACAATTATCAAATTCGCTGATTCTAAACTTAATTATACATTCAACCCTTTCGTGGACTACTTTATCAGTCCTTACGATTTTACTGAGGAACTGAATTCGAAGGTACATTTGTCATTTATAATTTATTACATTTGGCAATTTATCTATTTTAGTGTTTTATCTAAAGATACAAATATCACAATTGAGAGGAAGTAATTTTCTGATAGATATCTTGACCGAGTATCTTTACAGAATGTGCATAGTGATTACTTAAATTAGACAATGACGGCACGAACCATGTAAATACATAGATTTTGACATTCCACAATAATTCCTTTATCTCTGGTGTGGAAAAACGATGTATGATAGGTACACAAATTTCGAGATTCGTGAACTGTGTAAGGCTGAGACATGCATTTTTGACAGAATCAAGAAAAGTGTGCTGTGGTGGTTTGGACATGTAGAGCGAATGGACAGCGAAACAACGGCTAAAAGGATCGTCGATGCGAATGTTGATGGATGCAGAAAACGAGAAAATCCGAGAGTGACATGGCACGACCAAGTCCATTAAATACTCGAAGAAGGACATGCCAAGAGTAGAAATAATCGGGGTGCGAGCATTAGAAGATGTATGAATGTAAAACAGAGTGATATGGCGCTCTATCCTCTTTGCCTTTCCCTACGGGGAAACGGCGAGATGGTTTGTTTGTTTGTTGTTTATTCAGGTAAGATACATATTAAAGTTATTTCCTTGGTCTTTGTTGAGATATTATTATTTTTGAATATTTTTAGTCTAACCAAAGTTTTTCTGAATACCATATATGTATATATGCTAATAGTAGCAGATTACGGTTGTTGCCGATGGCAATGGTATCTTTTTAAAAAATAATTATTTTCATCTGAATGATTTCATTTTTGGCAACCAATTATAACGAGGTGTAAATAACTCAGTATGTCGCAGAGCGGGGTTCGAACCACGGACATCTGATCCGTGAGTCCGAAACACTAGTCACGGGCTCACGACCCGATTCAATTCAACCCTGTTAATTAAGTTTGGTGTTACGGGCTAACTTTTATCGATCCCTAATTAGACTTACATAATATCATTGATTACTTATGGGCTAAGATTTGCCATAACGTCTATACGGATAAATGTATCAATATAAAACATGTGAATTCATGATTATTTGCGAGTGATTTCGGCTCTTAGAAACAAGAATAAGAAATTTAAAGAATATACGCTTCAGTGAACGACAAAAAAAAACCATACCCACGAAAAAATATAATATAATGTAAGGTATTTAATATCAGTATGAAAGAGTAATGTGACAGTAAAATATTATTACCGTCTAAATTAAACATAAATCAAATGTTTCTCTTGATAGACTTAATAGTATTGACTATTTATTAATAATACTTCAAAGTATTTCTAATACAAAATTATCTTTTTTTATCGATAATTCAATAACTGGTAATATTTTATTATTTTATATAGTTTATCTTTTTTAGACTTTCTTAATTTGTTAATTAATAATATTGTTTTAAATGCTCTGTATTACTTATGATTATGCTTACATGTATGTATATTTAATTGTTTTTGTAACTAATATGTAAAAGCCGTAAGTGCCGTTTATTTCAATAAAATAAGCATTTTTGTGTAATTTGTGTTGAAAGAGGAGTTAATTAAGCACTTTTTTAATTTACTTTTAATAAAATTTTAAAAATATTGGAGTATAACATGAAATTTTGGACCAAAAGTAAAGAGGGACATTCAATTAAACTTATTATTTAAATTTGCCAAATAATATTAAACAAATTTAAATATTTTTACAATTTGTTTTTAAGAATTTAGTCAGAAGTAAATAAGTGTCCAAATCATTTTGGGCGAGTAAAAATTTTACGTTAAGATGCCTCCTTATCTAATGTATCATCGCCATTTTCACAAAGACACATTGCCGAAGTAAAGACACCTATTCTCGATAAAAGCGAGGCAACGAGACAATGTTTTATTCTCATTCTTGGTATTAAAGAGATGTTTAATTTTGATTGCATTTAGATTCCAAACCATGGTTTAATGGGAATGGAGCATTGGATAAACCAATATTTTTATTTTTGATTTTTTTTAATTTTTTTATATTTTTTCATATAAAAATTTCACAGAAACATACATTACAAAATGGAATATCTTAATTCATACATATAGAAATAATAAAAATAATTAGGTAAAATTAGGTAAACGTAAAAAAAAAACACATTAGTGTACATAATATCCAAAGAATAATATGTTAAAAAAGTAAGAGAATCTTGTAACGAAAAACTCCCTCAGAGACGTGAAAAATGTCAATGTCCAAAGCAATATTATTCAACACAGAGATAGTCCTTCCAACAGGCATAACCGTTGGCAGGTTGGTCCTGTATATTGGAATGTGAAACAGTCTGTGCTGACGCTGTCTAAGGTGAATAATCTGGAACATAAAAGCTAATGCTCCGCATAATTTCAGGGTTGTCAATAATACCGCGCAACTATCGAAAGAAGTGCGTTGTTAAATACACATTCCTTCTAGTCTTCAAACTGCTGTAACCAAGCATACCCTGGAGGAACTCAGTGGGATAAAGCCATGGATAATAATAATGCAGCGTTCTTCGGTAATCTGTTTCACGACGTTAAGTTTATCAGTCTTACGTTTTTATTGCCAGTCGATTGCACTGAATCACATTAATACGGATTTCATGTTGACCCTTAAAGAAGTCTAAACTGGGCCTCGGGTACAGTGAGAAGTTAACAGATCAAGGTTTATTACAATTTTCTTATAAATACACATTTTCGTGCAGAAAACTCTTTCATTTTATAAAACATTTTAGACAATTGAAGATAACTCTGTTTACTTCGCATTGTATTATGGGATCTGGGATCTAAAAAATGTTACGCGAACGGCCCAAGCTACGATGCGGACTTATTTCAACCATATTTTCTTTTTCAGGATTTTTACCTGAGAGTAGCTATCGAGCTGAAAACACTCATGGTTCAGGTTCTTTTCCACGCACAGAACTGTATTTTTCATCCACCTGCGCACTGACAGAACAGTGATTGATCACACCGTAATATACAAAATACATTATCAAATAAAATATAAAATATTCTTAGACAGTGCAATATTGCTGTGTAAAACTACGTTGTACATAAATAATTCATGTTGACCATAACAGGAATCGCACTCAGGACCTAAAGTGCTCGCGAACGCTCCAACCATTATATTATAAGGTGAACGTACTTCCACTCGATCCCGTTTTCAGGATTTTTACCTGAAAGTAGCCATCGAGTCTAAAACACTCGTCCAGGGCTGGTGTTCCAAACGCTCTCGTGGTCGTATTATCTCGTGTATTTTGTATGTAAATGTAAAAACTGTTTTCTCGTGTCACGGGAGTGGTTCAAAATAGCACCGCAGGGGTTCTATTTGACGGACTTAATGTATTATTAAACCTCCTAGACATGGACAACATGTACATTTAAAAAATATTATGTAAAATAATTAAGAAAAAATATTATTGAAATTTTACCAAGACTTTTGAAAGCAATCTGCTAACACTTAGTAACAAAAATAAAAAAATGATTCCATTTACTTCGTTTATTCTTCCTTTTTCCAACTTTTTCCAAGTTATTCAATTTTAAACGTACTTGTAAAGCTATTCAATTTTAAACATATTTATAGTTATTTACGTTACTAAAACTCTATTAAGTGGTAAGAAAACACAATTGATTGAAAACACAAGGACACTGTTTTCTATTTTTTACATTGGAAATGTTTTTCAAACAAAAGATCTTCTGGAAAAACGATTTGTTCAGACTTGTAACAATAATTATAAAGACAATTTAAAAAAAACACTAGACTTTTTTACGACAGCCTAAACAAATATTGTAAAGAACATAATGAATCTTTTAAGACCTTTTTATGGGTGTGAGATTGAAAAATTGACTAAAGAAAGCTGCCAACCTTTGACATGGGTCTAAATATTATTTCGTAGGCTGAAACTTTTGTATGAAGCGGAATGTATGATTCTATTGAGTTGGTTGACAGGTTTTGATTTTATGAAGGACGAAATGAAATTATTTAACTAAGTATTTATTTTGTGTAAAATTACTTAATTAAAATAAACAGGCCGAGCGGTCTCGAAACAGTGCTTTTCCTTTGTCAAGGAGTAAAAAAATACTAAACCAAATATTTTAAATCATACCTAAAATATCTGGGAAGGTATTGGATTAAAAGACAAAAAAATTATTTAAGATCGTTAATAAGATACTTTATACCCCACTGTGGGTTGCCCAAATGTGCTCTTCGTAACGAGCTTAGGGCAGGAACCAAAAAGCAAAGCGTAATGTTTTGGCAAAAAGTAGCTTGTCAGCACCATGCAAAGGAACTGATGAAAAGGTACTAGCAAAGGTTTGAATTTGAAATCAAGTGAGCGTTATCATAAGTGCCCTCACAGGGCACTGCAAATTGAACAAACACCTTGCAAGAATGAACCTTTCTGAAACTTTTAGATGTAGGTTCTGCAGTGCATATTAGGAAATACTTTTACACATTTTATGTGCATGTGATGCTTAACATAAGAAAAGCCTAAAAAAGAAGCCTCATACGTTAAACCTAAGGATGTTAAAGAGCTCGCCCCTTACCCTATAACTCAGTACTTTACGGATCTGGGATTGGAGGGGGAGGTTAAGCAAAATGAAAAAACTGGCCTTACTCACAGAAGCCAGGCTCTTTATAGACCTGGGCTTGGAGGGCAAGAACTATTTACGAGGACCCGTCACAATAGGTCAACACGAGCTATAACCCAGCAGAATCAAACACATATGCCTCGTATACTGAACGCATAGTGAAGTTTTTGAATGTTGTTTCCAGGTTGTGGTCTTGCGGTAGTATTGTGGACTCACAGTTAAAGGTCCGTGGTTCAAATCCCACCCAATAAACTCGCATTGACTTTTGGAAAATGGTCAGAAATTATAATATTTAAAAAAATAATAAAAACATAAATACTCATTTTCAATGAAAAAAGTAAATATCATAAGAAATTAAATAATAAATCGGGTTGTGGTTCCATGGCTAGTGTCTCGGACTCACGACTTAAAAGTCTGAGGTTCGAATCGCACTCTACCCCTACTTGATTCCCATTTTCTAATAGTGAGTTATTCACAACTCGTTGAAAATGGGCCTCAAAATGAAATATTTTGTTAAATCATAAGAATGGAATTTTTTTTTATTTATTAAAAAAAAAAAAACGTTTAACAATATTAAAAAAGCTGTATATAAAAAACAAAGAAAAA